>CAUYON010006863.1:0-21199 GCA_963573935.1 Arctocebus calabarensis
TGTAGTCCCAGCTACTTGGGAGGCAGAGGCAGGAGACTCGCTTGAGCCCAGGAATTGGAGGTTGCTGTGAGCTGTGATGTCACAGCACTCTATCCAGGGTGACAGCTTGAGGCTCTGTCTCAAAAAAAAAAAAAAAAAAAGCATGAACCCCCAAGGTGGAGGGCTCAAGATTAAGCTATAACCAAAATATTAACTATGGAGGAAGTGTGGGGATGGGAGGAATAATTGCAATCTCATTAAGGAGATTTTCCACAATGATAGAAAAACATTCCCTGGCACTGGTATGAAGTCCTCAGGCTATTGCTGCTTCCACCTATCTTACCTCTCTCTGGGCCATTGGGAAATAAGGAGTTAATCAGCTTAACAGAGCCTTATTTTTTATTTTTTATTTTTTGGGGGATGGGTAAAGGGTAGTAGGCTCAGAGGCCAAGGGTATCCCATCCACTTCAGCCCTGCTCTAAGTATTCTCTAAGTAAATTTGTCAAACAGGCTCCCTAAACTCCTTTACTAAGACATCAGTCCCTTCGTAGTTCAAGGTGAGGATTCACTATGAGTTACCAAGGTTATACATTCACAGTATACACTGACATGGGAAATGAGGAGATGTTTCTCTATGGCACAATAAATTGTGAACAAGTTTTCAAGTAGTTGTCAAATGTGCTATGTATTGTAGTTTTACTAGCGGGGTGTGATGGGCTCACATCTGTAATCTTGGCATTCTGGGAGGCTGAGGCAGGTGGATTACTTGAGCTCAGGAGTTCAAGACCAGCCTAAGCAAGAGTGAAATCCCATCTCTACTAAAAATAGAAAAACTAGCCAGGTGTGATGGTGGGCGCCTGTAGTCCCAGCTCCTCAGAAGACTGAGGCAAGAGGAACACTTGAGCCCAAGAGTTTGAGGCCACTGTGACCAATGATGACACCACAGAATTTTCTCGCTCAGGGCTGCGTACCCCACTCTTTAGGCCCAGGTGAGCTCAGAAATCAGACCCCCATCTGTAGGCACAAACAGGCTGCCCTTCCACCCTCTGGGCTCTCGCAAGGTCATGAAAAAAGCAGCCTGAAACATTTTGGGTATAGAGAGCACCCGAATTCCCACATTGAGTATACAGCACACACCCCAATCCCTTCCTTAAAACAAAAACTGCAAAAAGCTAATAACTCTGTTCTAGGGGACGGACTGCATTAATTTCTTTGTTAATACACTCATTAAGTTTGTGAAGTTATTTTTCCATCCAGCAAGTCCAGGCTGAAACATAATATATACCCCGAGACAAAGGGCCCAGGGGGAGACGTCTAACTTGGGTCTTCCCCTTTGCCAGACTCTCTGGTACTTTTTACTCCTTCTATATTCCTTTCTGTCTAAAAAAATCCTTTCTTACTACTGATCGGTGGTCTATGGGTTCATTCTTCAAATCCCCAAGATCAAGGACCCTACTGAAGAAGAAATTCCAGTAACAACAGCATCAACCCCAGGGCAACAAAGTAAGATTCTGTCTCAAAAAAATTAAAAATCAATACATGAATAAATAAAATTCTACTGTTCCTTTTATAGTAGTTATCTTTATACCGGTGTTCTGAAAGTCATTCATGTTCATTGAATGATTACTAAAAAAATGAGGCTGCCTGGCCTGCCTAAGCTGTTGGAAGAAGGCACAGAACAAATGAAAATCCCTAATCAATACTAACTGTTTGTGAAAAGGATAATTGCAAGGGAGACAGCGTGTACACCCCAGACGAGTGGTGGGTGTAAGAACGGCACAGATCGACTGAGCTGTGGGTCACCCAAGCTGGGAACAGTGTTAAGAGCCCTTCTTTGGAAAACGTGAGCATGGTCTTCAGTAACACCATTCAGCACACACCTAAGCCTTTTTCCTTTTCCTAAGGAGTCCTCTGAATGTTGAAACACTTAACTGAGGAAAATCCCTCATTAAGGACCAAAAGCTTAAGCAAATTAGCAGGTACGAATGTCTTCTGTCTCACTCCTTGGGACAGCAGGACTCAACGCCCCATTTGGGGGTGGGTGACATCCAAGCACACAACCACATCTCTTATTAGCATCCAGAAACTGATGAAAAGGGTGAGCAAAAGCCTGGCCATCAAGCTATGGAGCTGAAGAGTCCTTTTCCATCCCAATTCAGCTACTAACTATAAAGTCACTGCTAATTTAAGTTGGCCAAATCAAGGCACAGGAAAACCAGGAAGGAACATGCCATTTTTCCTTTTCTACCCACCCCCCGAGTTTTGTTCAAGTCAGCGCCAGTTATGCCCCAGACTCGACTTCCTTCATAAAAGAAAAGTTTTCCTGCCGTTTATTGCAACCTACCAGAGGTATTAGGCAACTAAGAAACTCATTTTGAAATCAATTTTTTTTTCTTTTTGGAGACAGAGTCTCAAGCTGTCGTCCTGGGTAGAGTGCAATGGCATCATAGCTCACAGCAACCTCCAACTTAAAGAGGCTTGGGCTCAAGCAATCCTCCTGCCTCAGTTTTTCTATTTTTAGTAGAGAGACAGGATCTTACTTTTGCTCATGCTGGTCTCAAACTGGTGAGCCTAAGTTATCCACCCACGTCGGCCTCCCAGACAGCTAGGATTACTGGTATGAGCCACCACGCCCGGCCCTGGTAGCAATTTTCAATCAGACATTTTGAAATTTAAATCATCAAAAACACTGGAGGCTTTTTCCTCAGGTGAAACAGCTCAGCACTTACAGGCCATGGTGTGGTAGATGCTGGGCCAGTACTGACCACTGTCTCTCTTCAGCCAGACCCGGATGGTTCTGTGGAGAAACAGAGAGAAAGAAGTAGTTGATAGGAATTTTACCTGCTTTTGTGTTCCAGGAAAAGTGATTTAAAAAAAAATTCTCAATGCTATTTTCTAGCTGATCTTGTAAAGTTAATCAGTTGGACAGACTGCACAAACGTACATGTGTGTACACAAACATCAACACAGCCGGCATGTGATGTATACGATACGAACATACAGTTACATACAGCATAACAGCATGTGGTGAGTTAGGGAGGGCCTAGGAGTCAGGATTGCAAATAACCTTAGTAATTGGGAAACGTCCATTATATAAGGACAGGTGAAGGAAACTGAGGACTTTAAATTGCTTTTCTGGGGGAAAAAACAAAAAACAAACAAGCAAACAAAAAACTTGTGTGAGCTTGGTTGCTTGACTGAGCCCCCTGAGCGAGGCAGGGCTGTAAATGGGAGGAAGATGCTTCCGGAGAAGCAGCTCAGAAAGGAAGCACACAGCGTGGCTTGCTCTCTGGTCTCCATCCGCCTCCACCCCCGGAGGAAATCATTCCACACTGTGTCCCTGGGCCCCTCTTTCATCAGAACACAAGCACATGGCGATAAGGAAATCCCGTGCACAGGCAGGAAAATGACAAGTGACCAGAATAGTCAGTTTCTTCTCCGGGTTCTTTCCTTACCTCGGAAGGACTCAGGGAGCGCTGTGGGGGCCCTGTGTGCTCACCCACCCCTCCAAGGCCGGCTCTCCCCACCCCATCCCAGGGACACACAGGGACTTCCCTGGGGCTCACTCTGCTGGGTCTCTGAAGAGCCTCACAACTAGCTTGTCCTTCCCATTGGCAACTCTGTTATATTTTTATGTTTCTAATAGCAACATAGATACTGGTACACTGTGGGGGTTGAATAAAAGTTTGTAACTTTGTAAATGTATAACGACTAAACGTTGATACTATACACTTGCAATTTCTTGAAGGTCAGGACCAGTACAGCTGCTTGGTGGGCCTTTAGGCAAGTGGCTCTGCAGGGTGCCTTGGTGGCAGTGTTCCCGCTGTCCTCCCTGACCACTGCAGCCTTCATCCAGCAGTAACCACCCCCGCCCACACATCCCAGGTCCGGAGGCCAGACGAACACCTGGGCAAGCACAGGGAGAGACACATTTGTTGTGACTGTGAAGGGCATGGCAGGCCTTCCCCAGGAACCACCGCCTGAGTCTCCATGTCCCATTCACACTGGAAAAAAGCCATTTTCCTGTGCAGCTACTGTGATCGGAAACTCAACACAAAGTCAAACCTGAAGAAACATTTTGAATGCGAACATGAAAATCAGCAATGGGATGGTTGTAAGAAGGCCTTTAAGAAACACCAGCAGTGCCAGCAACCAGGAACCACTACTCTGGTGTGCCAGGAAGGGTGTCGGAGGCGCTCTGCCCACCGGCGAGGCCCACAAGGGCTACACAGAGTATGTCCAAAAACGTGTTCCTTTGCAGCAACTACATGGACGGGACTCCTGAAATGTGGGAAAGCAGCCCCCAAGGAGGAAACAGCAGGGGAAGCATGTTTACACGGAGACATTTACACGGCAAGGCAATCATGTATAATATGTAAGAACTCATGTCCCGGAGACGGACATATGTTGATGTCCGGAAGAAGAACATGGCAGAATCCACATGACCGCACTTGATCTCTGAGTCCCCTCTCTCTTTTCCAGATGAAAGCGTCCTTTTGCATGTAAATCCACTGGCTGCAGCAAAATCCTTCCAATGCAACAAAGTCTCATGAGGCACCATTGTGCATGATTCTAACAAGAAGAGAATGAAGGGAGGTGCCTATGGCTCAGTGAGCAGGGTGCCGGCCCCATATACAGAGGGTGGCAGGTTCAAACCCAGCCTCGGCCGAACTGCAACAACAACTAAAAGAAAAGAATGAAGCTCCAAGCAAAACCTTCTTGTGAATAAAGGAAACAAGAAAAGCCAGGTTTATCCCTGCCTAAGATCAAGAGTTACTCAGCAGAGTGAGATGCTCTCAACAGTATAATATTCGCCCTCAACTAAACTTTTCATTGCATGGTTTAAATGACCATAGACCAGTGAGCTTGGTTATCTTCTCAGAAGCATATTTTTCTTTATTAATATCACTGATGCAGGCTCGGTGCCTATAGCACAGTGGTTACAGTACCAGCCACATACACCAAGACTGGCAGGTTCGAACCTGGCCCAGAACAGCTAAACAACAATGACAACTGCAATAAAAGTAGTCAGGTGTTGTGGTGGGCGTCTGTAGTCCCAGCTACTTGGGAGGCTGAGGCAAGAGAATCACTTAAGCCCAAGAGTTTAAGGTTGCTGTGAGCTGTGATGCCACAGCACTCTACTGAGGGCATAGTGAGACTCCACCTCAATAAATAAAAAATAAAAAAATCACTGATCCAGATAAAAGAAAAAGATAAGGAAGACTGGCCAGAGACCAGGGAGAAAAATCAGAATAGTGGTTGTTTTGGGGGACAGAGGAGGACAGAACATAAAAAGGTATAAGGGAGGTTCCTGGGGGGGTTGGCAAGGCTCCCATGCATTTGTTCGAGGCTGTCCAACTATTTCTAAGATCCATATAGATTACTGTATATCATCAAAAGAAAATTAAAACTAGTAGTTGACCTTCATTCATCTGGGTAAATAAGATGATGCAGCACTACAGCAAGATGAATGCTATTTTGCTTACGGGAGTCATCCGTACGAGTATTCTAAACACATTAACTCTGTCAGCTCCTGTCTGTCAGGGTTTGAGGTTTGAGGAAGAACAGAATGCCAGAGTGCATTCTGAAACTCTTCAAATTGACCCCGGATGTCTTGGATCACAACTATGTAGGTGGTTCAAAGAACTGGGGGCACCTGCCCTTTCCTCTGCACTCTTGGAAAAAAGGGGAATATTCAGATATCACAGAACTCTGTCGTAAGGAAGAAATCTTAAGGTCATCCTTTCTAACCAATCATTCAACCTGGAAAAGTCTGATTTTAATTTTACACAGCTTCAGGATAATGTTTAAACTAGCTCAATGGAACTGAGTGGGCAAAAGTGGAACCCACGCAGACTTCGGCATCTTCCAAAAAAGTATTGAAACATCAGCATACCATCCGGTCTGCATAAATTGGACCCATCCTAGGACACAACTAAAAAAAACTCATCTCTTGCTGTGATCTATGACACCACAGCACTCTACCCAGGGCACAAAGTGAGACACTGTGATAAAACAAAAACAAAAAAAGTAAATAAAACTGATCTCTTAGGGTATTTCCTTTGAAAACTGTTTATCACATACAGGCTGCCCTGGTTTGGGAATGAGGTTCCAAATTAGGCACTAGGCCTTACTAGCCAGCTCAACCTCTACATTCACAACGTCCATATGGAACACCCTTCCTTCTCTTTTCAAGCTGGAACCTTCCCCTTCCTTACACACTGCTAAAATCATCCACTTCCAAGATTAAATCAAACCAATACGAAGTTTAACCATTAACTGTAGCACTCCCAAGAACCTAAGTATTAAACAGAGTTGCCTAATTTCTATGAGTAATATAGAAATTTATTTTGCATTATATTCAAAATATTTCTTATTAGTTTAAGATATGGTTGTAAAAATAGGTTTAAGTAGGCTACTTACTTAAAAATTAACAGATTCTAGACTGAACAAACTTACTTGTAATCCTAGCACTCTGGGAGGCCAAGGCAGGTGGGTTGCCTGAGCTCAGGAGTTAAAGACCAGTCTGAGCTAAAGCAAGACTCCATCTTTAAAAATGACCGGGCACTATGGCCTGTAATCCCAGCTACTCGGGAGGCTGAGGCAAGAGGATCACTTGAGCCCAAGAGTTTGAGGTTGCTGTGAGCTATGATGCCACAGCACTCTATCCAGGGTGCCAAAGTGAGACACTGTTTCAAAAAAATAAAAAATAAAAACCTTACTATTCAGCAAATTGAAAAGTAAGAATCTACTATTCCATAAGTGGAAAAAAAAAGAAAAAAAGAACAACATAATTTTATAAGAGCCAACTATTTAAACCTCTAGAAGGATATTAAAAACCACCTAATCACTAGTGTCAAGATCAGATGGTTTTATTTTTACATAAATCACAATATTTTCTGCCTAGATGAATGTCTAAGTCACTGTCTCCATGAAATGAAATAAAACAGCTTCATTTCCCCTTTCATATTTTGACAAATCTACACCCACACTTACACTCTTAGGTTTTTCTGCTGCTTATTCTACTCATTCTTCTAGGGTCTGGATTTTCTTTTATATTCCAAGACTTGTAAATCCAGAAAAAATAATCTTTCCTTAAAATCACCACCTCAGAAACAAGCTCATTCTTTTCTATGCTCCATGTGTCAGTTGTTTTAAAACCAGGGCAGCTATTTCTCCAAAAGGTACTTGGGAAAGGACATGTGCCATTTCTTTCAGAGCCCACACAAAGGTGTTTCAAAGTTGCCCATGCTCCTGTCCCCGGGGAGGGCTGCTGTAATCCATCTCCTTTGCCCCTCTCGTTAGAGAAGCAGGGACTTGCATAGAGTCGCCATATATTCTACAGAAAAATTAGAAAAGCTATCTCCACTTAAAACAGTAACATTATAAACCGACATCCATAACCACAACGTACATACCCATCATCCTTTTATTTGTCTGTCATTCTTCAGCACTGTAGATCATTCGTTTATTTTCCAAATAAGCAAAATGGGTTATGTACACAACCATGATATAATAAAAAAATAAGTAAAATGGCAAAGTTGGATCTTATTTCCTTAAAGATTTCTGTTTAAAACATGTTTAAAATGTAGTGCTATGCAGGGATGAGCAAAGAAACAAGTCAAAACAATAACAAAATGCCATTTTGGAGGCTCTCATAATTTTCTGTCAATGCAGGGGCGGCGCCTGTGGCTCAGTGAATAGGGTGCCAGCCCCATATACCAGAGGTGGTGGGTTCAAACCTGACCCCTGCCAAAAAAAGACAAAAAAAAAAAAAAACCAAAAAAAACAATTTTCTGTCAATGCTGTAAAGCAGAACTGACATTTCTAACAAGAATTTCGCTCCATAGTGTGAGGAAGATATCTGCCGAGTGATAATAACCGTAATGACAAAAACAATAATGATAAGACTTGATTCAGGAATTCCGGGCTTGGCAACTGTTCCTGAAGAAATTATTTAACAGAAAGGAAATAAAAACTACACACTTAAAAACAGTGATTCTCAACCTTCCTAATGCCACGGCCCCTTAATACAGTTACTGTGGGTCACAACAGGTTGAGAACCACTCCGTAAAAAGTTCATAGGAGCATTCTCAAAGAAGTAAAAATTAGGAAAAAAGGTTAAGCAATGAAATGGGCTAATGATATGGTAATTCAATAGCTTATGTAGTCATTAAATATAGTCAAGACGATCTGGAACCTTCAGAAAATGTTTATGAATGCTCAGTTTATTATTTAAGTATTATACAGGAATTCCTTGGAGATAGTGCATGTTCAGTACCAGATCACTGCAATAAAGTAAATATTGCAATAAAGCAAGTGACATGAATGTTTTGGTTTCTGAGTGTATATAACAGTTATGTTTAGGCTGGGCACGGTGGCTCAGGCCTGTAACCCTAGCATTCTGGGAGGCAGGGGTGAGTGGATTGCCTGAGTTCAGGAGTTCAAGACCAGCCTGAGAAAGAGTGAGACCCCATCTCTAAAACTCATAGCTGAGCATTGTGGCAGGGGCCTGCAGTTCCAGTGACTCAAGAGGCTGAGGCAAATGAATCTCTTGAGCCCAAGAGTCTGAGGTTGCTGTGAGCGATGATGCCATGGCACTCTACCAAGGGTGACAAAATGAGACTTTGTCTTAAATAAACAAATAAATGAATAAATAAGTGTTATGTTCACACTATACTGTGTTCTAGTAAGTGTAGTAGTATCCCTTAATTAAAAAACACTTCATTACTAAAAAATGCTAACAATCATCTGAGCCTGAAGCGAGTCCTAATCTTTTGGCTGCCAGGAGGTTTTGCCTCCACACTGATGGCTGCTGACTGGTCATGGTGGTGGCTGCCAAATGGTGGGGTGACTTTGGCAATTTCTTAACATAACAATAAACTTTGCTGCATCAATTGACTCTTAACTTTCCCAAAAGATTTCTCTGTAACATGCAATACTGTTCAGCAGCATTTTAGTCAGAGAGGAAATTCTTTCCACATTGGAGTTAATCCACTCTAACCCTGCCACTGCTTTGTCAACTAAAATCATGGAATATTCCAAATCCTGCCATTTCGACACTGTTCTCAGCATCTTCACCAGGAGTAGATTCCATCTCAAGAAACAATTTGGTTGGTTTATGTATAAGAAGCAACTCCTCGTTAGTTCAAGGTCTATGAGAAAACTGCCCCGATTCAGGCACATCTTCAGGCTCCATTTCTCCTTCTAGTTCTTTTGCTATTTCTGCCACACCTGGGGTGACTGAAGTCTTGACCCCCTCGACGTCATCCATCAGCGTTGCAATCAACTTCTTCCAAACTCCTGTTAGTGTTGATACTCTCATCTCCTTCCACAAACCATGAATGCTCTTAATGGTATCTGAAATGGTGAATCCCCCTCAGAAGGCTTTCAGTTTACTTTGCCGAGATCCATCAGAAGAATCACTTGTCTATAGAAGATATAGCCTTACAAATTACATGTTTTTCCCTAAATAAATCCAAAGAGTGAAAAAAAAATTTTTTTTAAGAAATAAATAATACCAAAATATGGAAAGGTCTAGGTTTAACTCCAAAATTCTGTCTTAGTTCGACAAAATCCTGACTTTTGTGCTGAATAGGAATGGTGATTCTAACAAAATCTCTCACTGCCTCAAGCTTTATATTTAGTTGGATCTAGCTATGGCATGCAATATCATATATAAGTGCTTGTTACAGATAACTGCAAATAAATATGTATATTTATGACCAATTCTTTACCCCTCTCCGAATCCACACCCTCTGTGATGTGACTTTGCAGCTTCTTCCATCAAGAGATGGAATCTATTTCTCTGACCCTTCAATATGGGCTGGCTGGTGACGCTTTGGCCCAGAGAACGTGGCTGAAGTGATGGAGCACTGGCTCTGAGACTGGAAGCTCTGCCTGTCCTCACTCGCTCTCAGGGAAGCCTGCCACGCCAGTGAGCCAGAGGGGCCAGTGTGCCGGAGGGTGAACTGTGACCTGGACGACAGTCCAGGAGCCCAGCTATACCCATCCTTGGTCAGCCTGCAGCTGGCTCACTCCGCACATGTGACCGAGACCAGCTAAGTTCAGCAGGTTGACCCACAGCTGGCCGAGGGCAGAAGGACCACCCAGAATATGGAAGGCTCATGAATGACAGCGAACACCTGCTGCTTTATGCCACTGAGTTTTGAGGGGGTTTGTTACATATCAGGAGCTCAGTGATACCTTGAAGAATACTTAGCAATATGAGGTTGAAGCGGCATTTAATGAGTGGAGTGCCAATGATTTCAAAATATTTAGCATACAAGGACGGACAATTTGGTTCATGAATTCATCCTAGAAAAACAGCCAGATACCTCATTGCGGAATTATCACCACGGTTACCTTTAAACCGCTCCCTGTGGGAAGTTACGTACCAACAGGAGTGCCTGGTCCACCCAAAAAAGCACTTTTTCTAGGATGAGTTGACAAACTCAATTGTCAGATCTTCATACAGCAATAGCTCTGATGGCCATTCCACAAAAAGAGTTCCAAAATTGCTTTGCAGGATGGTCTAGGCACCGGCGTCTTGACGATCATACCCTACTCGTTGACAAACAGACTCATGAGCTAATTCAAACTTGCCTATCACAGCAGCATTTCTAAAACTTGCTATCTTCTTAAAATTTTCTCAAAACACACCCTAATTATCCCCCAAACAGCTAAATTAAATCAAATTAACCATCATTAAATTTGAAGCTGATAGGCAGGGATTATTCAATTAAAAAGAGAATTTCAGAGTATACTCAACATAATAAAGTGTGCCCAAAGTCCCGATGTCTTATAATCTCTGGGAAAATAATGATGTTGAGGAAATCTCATTTTGGGGTTGCTCTTGTGGATGCTGATACTATTTCATATCCTGGTAAATCTCTAAACGTTTCTGTCACCTATAGCAAAGGATATTTTTTCTTAGTCTGACAGTATCTCCAGGTCATAAAGACAAAAATGTGTGATTCTGGCACCCTAGCTGGTTTCTGCAACATTAAGGTTTTTGCCTGAAAGGGACAAAGAATAGTATGGTTATCAGTCCAATCTGTTTTTTATCAAATAAATAGCAGTTTTCTTCCAACCAAATCTCCAGAACTCTGCCCTCTTTGTTCCCACTGTAGAAAGAAATCTTTCTCCTTGGTTACACAAGGAGAAACAAGTATTACTGAAAAATTAAACAGGCAGGAAAAACAGCCTCTTTTCACAGAGAAGAATTTGTCCAAGGAAAGACTACTGGACAGCTTCTGGTGTCTGTGACCATGATGTGTCAGAGCTGAAGTCGTCACGGGCAGATCTTGGCTGATGAGAAGGAAGGCTACCAGGTACCCTATCATCAGCACCATTCCTTAAACAGTGCCTCTCCAGAAGCAAGGTGGCTGCTTTTCTACCTGCAGATGCTTTCTTTTTGATTTAAGACACCATTCCTATGTGATCTTTCCACCCTGAGCATCAAAATGATTCTGGCACCCCTGTGACATGATGCCAAGAGACTAAAACCATCCCAACCTCAGGATAACACCTATAATCTAGGCAGACTGCAAGAGCTGGGGTCCAGGAGATGTCCAAGCAATATTATTTTTTATGTTAAAAAAAAAAAAAAGACTCAAACTCTATCTATAGCCTCTTAAAATACAAAATGAAACTAACCTAAAAGAAGCATAGTTTGAGGTAGTAACACACAGTAGCCTATTTTAAAATTCTGTTCCATAAGTCTTTATTCCTAACAGGTTTTCTTTACTGATACAATAAACTAATCCTTGAGACATTACTAAAAATGTTACACTGTTTTAGGTAGGGAGCATTAGAAAATGTTAATAGGTTACCACTTAATTAGTGAGGACAAACTGTAAAGGAGTAATGCTAATGTTGTCAGAGCTGGGGAACAGCAAAAGGCTGCATTCATCTTAGGAATTGGTGATGGTGTATGGGGGGTGGAGGATTTGGCAAAGACTACACGAGATATAATAGCATGTCAAAGGCCAGCACAGTGGCTCATGCCTGATGGAATAGTATTTCATGATATAGATGTTCACACATCGTTGTTCATTACTTTTTTTTTTGAGACAGAACCTCAAGCTGTCACCCTAGATAGAGTGCTGTAGCATCACAGCTCACGGCAACCTCCAATTCCTGGGCTCAAGCGAATCTCCTACCTCCACCTCCCAAGTAGCTGGGACTGCAGGCGCCCGCCACAACGCTTGTCAATTTTTTTTTGTTTTGGTTGCAGCCATCATTGTTGTTTGGCGGGCCCCTGGGCTGGATTCGAACCCGCCAGCTCAGGTGTACGTGGCTGGCGCCTTAGCCCGTTGAGCCACAGGCGCCGAGCCCTTTGTTCATTACTTGATGGACTCTGGGAGGCCAAGGCAGGTGGATCACTTGAGCTCAGGACTTCAAGACAGCCTGAGCAAGAGTGAGACCCCATCTCTACTAAAAGTAGGAAAAGAAGACTCTGTGGTGGTGCACACCTATAGTCCCAGCTACTCAGGAGGGTGGACTGCTCAAGCCCAAGAGCTTGAGGTTACTGTGAGCTATAACACCACAACACTCTAGTCTGGACAGCAGAGTAAGACCCTTGTCTCAAAAAAAAAAAAATAGTGTGTCAAACAAGTCCTGATAAATGAGTTATTGAAGCACAGGACGGGACACAGAGGAGGGTGGGGGGGGTGGTGGAAGAGCACAGTAATAAGAAGCCTCTTTGGGGCACTGCAGGAATTCCACAGTAAGTGGTACTTTCTATAAACCATAACCCAAAAATGTCTTCATCCACATTGATCTCTGAGCACCGCCAACTACCCATTAGCCTTTGCAACTGGTCTCTACTAGCGGGAAACAAATAAATCGAATATAAAGAAGAGAAGCAAAGAGGAATAATCCAGGCAGGTGACCCTAAACCTCCAACTTCTGTGAGAATCGTCTGCTATAGATTCACACTGATCATAAAAGAACTGTTTTATATGAAATTGCATGTGTTCAACAGAGAAAAATCAGTATTTAAAAAGAATATCCCCAAAGTCCTTTTTACAAACATGACGAAATCAATGAAAGGTCACAAGCAGGACAGAAACAGGACAAATGCCAGGTTGGAAATATGAGCTTGGAAGGACAGATTCACGTAGTGCAGGCCTGGACTCAGGGAAGCCAGTTAATAGGCTTTAGAAAACACGGTTTAAAACAGGAGGACAGCGCTAGGGTAATAATGAGCAGCTACACAGAAAAGAGCACCACCCCCCCACACACACAGAGTTTTACTCCCCTAGGTGCATCTGTGTGTTCATTACTTAGTTTCAATTTAATAGTGACACTTGTTTTTCCTTTCTTGTAACACTTCACTCAGGAGAATGGTCTCCTGTTCCACCCAGATTATTGCGAAAGGCATTAATCCATCTTCCTGGTGGCTTAGTACTCCACTGTGATACATATACCACATTTTGTTAATCTACTCAGAAATTGATGGACATTTAGGTGGATTCTACATCTTTGCAATTGTGAATTGTGCTGCAATAAACATTTGAGTACAGGTCTTTTTGATAAAATGGGTTCCTTTTCCCTTTGGGTAAATATCCAGTAGTGCAAATGCTGGATAAAATGGTAGGTGGAAAGCAACCGGGGGACAGGGGAGGAAGGGAAGGGAATAAACCAACCTAATGGGCACTATGAATACTATTTGGGTGACGGGCACACCTATAACCAGGACTCAAGCATTCACAAATATGATTCATGTAACCTAAAAATTTTGAAACCCCTTAATATTTTGAAATAAAAGAGGGAAAAAGAGTCACTGTGGCAGGCCTGTCACTGCTGACCTTAGAAGGGCCTGCTTGCGAGGAAGGCCTTGGGTGGTGCCCGAGACTGCCCTCTGCAGAGTTTTCATCACTCCCTAACCCTCAGGCTCATTGTGCTTAACCTGTGTCTGTACTGACCACCTACCTTCCCTCTGGGGTTTGGAATCTTGGCACATGCTAGGCTGAGGGTCCCTACAGGACCAGTTTCCAACTTCAGGTAATGAGCCACTAACAAACTTGCCTGGTAAGACCGCCCACATGTGTCGTAATCCAATCTTAATTAAGCACATCCTGTGTGGCTCAGCAGGCTGAGGCCTATTGGATGCTTGTGTCTGGTTTCCTCTGGATTTCACCTCACGTCCTGATTTTGTCTTGTGTCCTTAGGTTATAATAAGTCACAGTCACATGCATGACTGCATGGTATCAGGCCTTCTAGTGAATCAGCAAACGTGGCCTTGAGGACCCCTAACACAGCAGGGGGAAGATTTAAAGGGAAATAAATGACCAACACAACTTGTAAGTAACCAAAAATGGAAATAAGGAAAAGGCATGACTCAAAGACAGAAGAATTCAGGATTCTTTTTTTTTTTTTTTTTTTAAGGAAGAGACTCACTTTATCACCCTCAGTAGAGTGCCTTGGCTCCACAGCTCACGGCTACCTCAAACTCTTGGGCTTAAGCCATTTTCTTGCCTCAGCCTCCCAAGTAGCTGGGACTACAGGTGCCCACCCCAACGCCTGGCTGTTTTTAGAGATGGGATCTCACTCTGGCTCAGGCTGGTCTCCTGTGAGCTCAGGCAATCCACCCATCTCGGCCTCCCAGAGTGCTAGGATTACAGGTATGAGCCGCCACTCCCGGCCACAGAATTCAGGATTCAGTAATTCTAAGAATTACTTAGAATATTCTCAAAATAGTATTGCCCTGTTCAGGCAGGAAAATTTTTATTTTATTCACACACATGCATGAGCATATGTACACATATATGCACAGAGTAGAAACATCTTTAGCTTTTGATAAGATTAAATAAACTTGAAATAATTGGCACTAAAAATATTAATAGCTAACATTTGCACAGTGCTTTCTGGTGCCAGACACTATTCTATGCACTTTTTTTTTTTTTTGAGACAGCATGTCCTATGTTCCTTGGGCTAGAGTGCAATGGTGTTATCAGTTATAACTCACTACAATCTCAAACTCCTGAGCTCAAGTGATCCTCCTGCCTCACACCCGAGTAGCTAGGACTTAGGTGCATGCTGCCAAGCTAAATTTTCTAGTATTTCAGAGATGGGAGTCTTGCTCTTGCTCAGGCCAGTATTGAACTCCAGGCTTCAAGCCATTCTTTTGCCTCAGCCTCCCAAAGTACTAGGATTACAGGTGTAAGCCCTCATGCCCAGTCTATTCTATGTGCTTTATTTCACCTAGTCCTCAGAAAATCTTTTAAGAAAGGTACTATTATTATCTCTAATTTTGGGGTGAGAAATCAGACAGGTTAAGTAACTTGTCTAAGGTCACATGGCTGAGATTCAAACTGAAGCATTCTGGCTCCCCATCTCTGTTTTTAACTATGCTGTTAAAAGAAAATAGCTGCAGCCTGGCACAGTGGCTCTTGCCGCGTAATCCTGACACTCTGGGAGGCCCAGGCAGGTGAACTGCTTGAGCTCAGGAGTTCAAGACCAGCCTGAGCAAGAGCCAGACCCCCTCTCTAAAAATAGGCAGGTGTTGTGGTGGGTGCCTGTGGTGCCAGCAGTTCGGGAGGCTGAGACAAGAGAATCCCAGGAATTTGAGATTGCTGTGAGCTGTGATGCCATAGCACTCTACCAAGGACAACATAGTGAGACTCTTTCTCAAAAAAAAAAAAAAAAAGAAAGAAAGAAAAGGAAATGACTGTAATAACAAAAGGCTACTCTAACAAGAGAAATAAATGCATTTCCACCCAGGCTTCCTGCCTTCTCTCTTCTTTGGTTTATTTTATAACACAAATTAATGGGTCTACTTTCAGGCGCTCCATGATAACTAAAATACAATAGTTAACACCCCGGTTTTCTGTATAAACAGTGTTCAGCTAAGCCAGGTTTCCTCCTAAGTATAACACTTAAAAATCAAGTTGTTTATTTATGATTTTTTTCCATATGAGCAATTAGTAAATATACAAGTTCCCTCCCACCCCAAACCATCTTAATACAATTAGAAATGTCTACGAGGAAACAAATATATTAAAGTAAATACCTGGTATAATTTTTAAAAAAGGAAGATGCTAAAAAAAATTTCAAAAGTTGGCCTTGTATAATCTTTGCTATTTCCCAACCTAAGTACAACATCTTAAAATATTTTAAAACACATGAGATTTGTCCTTGTTTGACTTAAGACAAACAAAATGGAGTTTCTTAGAGTATGCAATCTTGTCCTATAAGCCCCTGAATGAATAGTATAAACATGTTCATGTCCAAACTCAATTTTTAGAAAATGAAGACAGTAGACCTATAACCTTATTTATAAGGCCCATGCCTGTAATCCAGTGCTCTGGGGGAGCTGAGGCACAAGGATCATTTTAGCTCAGGAGTTCAAGACCAGCCAGGGGAAGATCAAGACACTGTCTCTATTAAAAATAGAAAAATTAGCTGGGTATGGTGGCCAGCACCTATAGTCTCAGCTACTTAGGAGGCTGACAGGCATAGCACTCTAGCCCACTCTTGCTCTGTCTCAAGAAAGAAAAAAAAAAATCCTATCATTCCATCGACCGTCTAAATTCTCAGTGCAGTCCACAGCACAGAGGCCACAAAGCACACCCGTGCTTTGCTGCTGTCTCACCACATTTCAGTTCTGAAAGTGGAGTCTCTTTCTGTTTCCTGTAACAGAAAAGTCATGAAGGTAGTTCAAATTCTTAAACTTGCCACTGAATTAATTTTAGGTTTTTTTCCCCTGACAATATTCTGAATAAAAAGTACTACTAACCATCGTACTACTTTATCGATTCAAGAACTTAAAGGAACTTCAAATTCCAAAGTTTAGATTCTTAGCTCCAGAGTTCAGGTAATTTAAACAAGTTAAAAATGTAAATTTAGGTGCAGGCTTAAATACTAATTTAAGTTTAAATAAAAGAGCCTAAGATATTCATTATTCTAACAAAATACATTACCTCATGAAGGCTTCTACCCAAACTTCAGACTGTCCATATCACTGATTACCTGTGACCCCAGATGTAACAGAATTAAGGTCTGATATTCCACGTGTAACAGAATTAAGGTTTGATATTCCACGTCCTTTAATGCTCTTTGGGGGGTGACTGTATTTAGCTCTCACATGTAGTTTGCTTATACAGAAATAGGCAGGTATGTGTGAATGACCCCAGGTAAATGTATCCCAGAAACTGACACAAAGAGGACAAAGTGTAAACAGTATCCTTTCCGGTGTGTCTGCATAGGCAAGCACAGTGACAAATAACCCTCCCTTCCTGTGGCGCAGTGCTTGGCAAAGTGTGGTCTCTGAACCAGCAGAAGCATCGGCATCAAAATCATCTGAGAACTTGGCAAAAAAGGTCAACTTTCAGACCCCACCTGCCTTTCCGAATCAGAAACCCGGGGGAGAGAGGGCAATGCCTGGTTCGACAAGACTTCCAGGTGATTGTGATGAAGTTAGGGACCAAGTGCTGCAGAGAGACCAGACAGGCAGGTACAGAAGCCTGGAGCAGGGTTTCTCCAACTCAGCGCTACCGACATTTGGGGCCCCAGAGGATGCTGAGCAGCATCCTGGCCTCTAGTACCCATTCCCCATTAGTGACGACCAAAAATGTCCTTAGATATTGCCAAATATCCCCTGGAGCATGCAGGGGTAAAATCACCCTTGGTTAAAGAAAAATAGCCTACCCAGAAGGGTAGATTGCTTGAGCTCATGAGTTCAAGATCAGCCTGAGCAAAATTGAGACACATACCCCCCCATCTCTACTAAAAATAGAAAAGCTGAGGCAAGAGCTTGAGCCCAAGTTGGAGGTTGCTATGGCACTCCAACCAGAGCAACAGCTTTAGACTCTGTCTAAAAAAAAAAAAAAAAAAAAAATCACTAGCCTAAACTTAAGTTTAGAAATAACAATAGCTAACTTTTCAAAGTCCCTTCTTTCTACCAGTTCAAAATCAGACCTACATGTTTTGCTGCACCCAGTCTTACCCCTCCCCCATATGGTGGATGCAGTCACCTTCCCTTATCAGCAGATGTAAAATTCAGTAGAAGTCAAAAGTGTGTGTGTAAATTGTCCCTGCAAGCTCATTTGATGCTAAAATTTGACCCGAACAGATGAAACTATTGGTAGCCTATGACAAACAGTCTGACTTCAGGAAGACCTTCCTATCTTTCACTTTTCCTCTCAAAATGCTCTTGGCTAGTTCTCACTGCTTTTGGCTTTTACAAAATGAATTAACTTTAGCTAGACCTAACTACTTTAAATGTTAAAAGTTACTTTTCCGAGCATTTAAGGAAATGTTGTCTGGACATGATACAAATCAGTTGTTTTTTAAACCCCAAAACTACTAGAAAGGAAGGAAGGTTAACTGAATCATGGCAAAAAGTATAAAGGATCCTGGCACTTTACACTTGCTGCCAGAGTAGTCAACTACCTACTCATACTGCCCAACTCAAGTTTCTCCAAATGTATAGAAAACCCAGGTGCATGACAGCAAGAACTCGGACCTCAGCATCAGTCCTGGGCCCAACATCAGTCCTATCACTTGTGACTATGTGATTTTGGGTAGTTACTTCAATGTCTTTTTTTTTTCTAATTTATTTATTTTTGCAGTTTTGGGCCTGGGTTGGGTCTGAACCAGCCACCTCCAGTATATGGGGCTGGTGCCCTACTCCTTTGAGCCACAGGCACCACCCTTTTTTTTTTTTTTGCAGTTTTTGGCCACAGCTGGGTTTGAACCCATCACCTCTGGCCTATGAGGCTGGTGCCATACTCCTTTGAGCCACAGGTGCCGCCCTACTTCAATGTCTTTTTTGCATTCGTTTTCTGATCTGCCAAATGGTTATTACAATATGATACTCCCAGCAAGGCCTGGGACAGCATCTGCAATCAAAGGCGTTGCTATTTCTACAATAGAACAGATGAATATTCACACTGTATGTGATAAATAAAGATTGCAAATAGTCTCATCTGTTCAAGTCAAATTTTAGCTTCAAATGAGTTAGCGGGGCTAATTTACACACATACACAAACACACATAAATATAAACTTTTGACTTTTGAAATGTGCTGAACGCTGGATCTGCTGCTAAGGGAAGGTGACTCTACCCATTTTATGGGTGGAGGGTGGTAAAGGCTGGGTACAGTAACACATATTAGCCCAATTCTGTACTGGTAGAAGGGGCACTTACCAGGTTGGCTAGTGTTATTTCTACAGTACAAACTCCCAAGAGGCTGTCATTTGCTTGTTTTGAACTCTTTGATGGTTTCTCACTGCCTACAAATAAAGTCCAAATTCCGAACAGCAGCGCACAGGGAAGGCCTTTCAAAATTGGGCACTGACCCTTCCAGCTCTTGGTACTCTCCCCTGCCAAGGTCGTCCATACAACTTTTACTCTAGTCATCTAAAAATATCTATGGTTCTTTACCCCTGAAAATTTCCTCCTGACTCTTCCTCTGCCTGGACCTGGGATATGCATCCTTCTTTCCTTCCTATAGACTACTCCTCAATCCATAAAGATGTGCTTGGATGATCTCCTCCAGGAGGTTTCCTTGAACGCTGGCCTCCGTCCAAGAAGCCTCCTCTTTCTGTGTCCTCCCAGCACCCTGAGTACATAAAACATTTCTTCCCTAGACCAGCCAGCCCTTGGGAAAGAGCAGTGTAGATGTCAGCTGTCTTTCTACCACAGATCTAAAAAGACCCTGCTTAAGTGTCTGATGAATCCCTGAACAAGGAGGAGAGGTTAGTGTCCCACCGTGGTATATGCTAGTTTCATCAGCTCAAGGGCCATAAAAATCAATGAACCCCAAGTTATATGAGGGCAGGTACCATGACTTTTGATCCCTGTTGTATTCCCAGGGCCTGGTACTCAATAAACATAGTATTTCTAAAGAAAAGAATTAATGAATGAGTGATGAGCATGAGACGTATTTATGACAATCTGAAAACAAATCACCTAGACCTACAACAGCCACAAAAAAAACAAGCAAAAAAAACCCCTTCAGTTTTGTGCTTTCATTAACTCTCATAAAGTCTGGCACCTACTAAAAAGGTGGTCCTACCTTCAAACACAAATTAGAAACCTGAGGTGCCCACCCTGAGCCACTGAAGTCCCCTACCAGGGCCCTGCAGTATCAACAGTGCAAAAGAGCAAAAATGAACTGATCCGAGGCTCCCCAGAACACTTCGGTCCCAGAGCAGCTTAGTAATCACTTTCTATAAAACATTTATCAGCACTGCTTCTGACCACTAAGCTCAAGTATTCAGCAATTTACCCAACACACATGAGCCATGAACAAAATATCTCACTGAACAAAGACTGCTAACTTTTAAAAAGCGCTGCCTGCTTCTGTGCTCCACCCTTCCCTGCTTTACATCCCCAATTTCTCCCTATATATCCCTGTCTCTCCCACTCCCTTCTTGCTTCACAGTCTGAGCAAATCCGAACAATCACTCCCTACCTTGTTTGAGGAAACCTACAAGGGACAAGCCACTGGCTGCTCACGATAAGCTCATCATCTAATTCAGGGAAAAGGTACAAAAGCACTCAAAAGTGAAATCCAAAGGTCAATGGGGAGCTCGGGGCTTCAGGTTTTCTCTCTACTCAAGACAGACCTTCAGTGTTACTTACTTTAGATAGCAAGACTATACCTTCAGCTTCAAGAGAACAGCAGAACCTTCCAAACCCAGAGAGCCTTTGGACTTTGGGACTACCATTACCTAAGCCTATTTATTGTATCAAGGAAGCACGTTTCACTCAGAAGACATCAATCATTTCCTTCAAGTTCCCTCTGGGACGGTATTAAGTTTTAAACCTTAAGGGTTTTTAAGATTCTAAAAGTTTTCAAACAATATTGCTTCAGTCCAATTACACAGCCTGGAAGAGCAGAGAGCTGCTGAGTAGTCCTGGTTTGCGTTTCAGGCTTCACCAGTATCTCTGTGACTTTAGGTAAGTAGCTTCGCCCCCAGGAGCCTCAGTTTCCTCTTAAATAAAAAAAAGAGAACACTGCACCAAAGAAGTGTTTCCCAGGGCGGCTCCTGTGGCTCAGCGAGTAGGGTGCCGGCCCCATATACCGAAGGTGGCGGGTTCAAGCCCGGCCTCGCCGAACTGCAAAACAAAACAAAAAAATAGCCGGGCGCTGTGGCGGGCGCCTGTAGTCCCAGCTACTAGGGAGGCTGAGGCAAGAGAATCGCTTGAGCCCAAGAGCTGGAGGTTGCTGTGAGCAGTGTGACGCCACGGCACTCTACCCAGGGCG
>CAUYON010006864.1:0-13932 GCA_963573935.1 Arctocebus calabarensis
CTCAAGAATGGAAGAAAAAGTATCCAATGTACTCAGCCCTAATATGAAGCTAATTTATAGCTTTCATATGAAGGCTAAAACCCAATTATAGCACAGGAATACAGGGAAAGGGGAAAGGGAGAGGAGGGGAGGGGGGAGGATAGATGGAGGGAGGGCAATTAGTGGGAACACACCTACGGTGCATCTTAGCCGGGTACTGGTGAAACTTATTAAAGGTAGAGTATCAATGTCTATATATAGTGATCAAGAAAATGCCATGAAGGCTATCTGTAACAGTACAATCAAAATATTTCGGAATATATATGAATCATGCCCTATGATTGCACCAATGTACATAATTATGATTCAATAAAATTATTTTAAAAAAAAAACATAATAAACACCTTAGCCAGCATTTGGCTAAGGTGGTGGGCGTCTGTAGTCCCAGCTACTTGGGAGTCTAAGGCAAGAGAATCGCTTAAGTCCCAGCATTTGAGGTTGCTATGAGCTGTGACATCACAGCACTCTACCAAGGGTGACATAGTGAGACTCTGTAACAAAAAATAAAAGATCATAAATACCTTAGAGCAATAAAAGTAAAAAGTTAATTAGTCCAATTAATGTAGTTAGTTTAAAACTTAGTTTAATTGGGGAATGCAAGCCCAGCAAAAATTATGACGTAAAGATTTTGGCCTGCCCCTACTAGATGTATAAAATAAATACACAGCTGGCCAGGGTCTTCATCATTTCTGAAGCCTTACAATAAGGAACAAAGATCCGTCATCCTGAGCTGTTCTTAAAACTTTAAATCTGTAAAAAAAAAAAAACTTTAAATCTGTGTCTGTATTATCATTTTTCTTCATTCTCCTGTCTCCACCAAGCACTGGGAGAGAACTCATAGCATAATCTAGGGCTGGTTCCTCAACAAATCTTCATTTATAAGATTAACAAGTACTGGAGACCTAACGTCCATTGTGGTAACTATAGTTATTAATAATGTACTGAATACTTGAAATTTGCTAAGAAGTTAGATCTCGAGTGATCTCAATACACAAAAAAGGTAACTGTAAGATGATGGATATGTTACTTAGCTTAATTGTGGTAACCATTTCACAATGTATACATATCAAAACATCATATTGTATACTCTACATACATACAATTTTTATTTGTCAATTATACTTCAGTAAAGTCATGGGGATGAAAAACTTGGGTTCAGATTTCAGTTCCATCACATACTGGCTTTACAGCTTGGGCCTCAATTTAGAGGCCTCAATTTTCTTTTCCTTAAAATACAGAACTTTAAGCACAGAGTAGCTATGAAGTTTAAGTGAGATAATGCATATGAGAGAGTAACCAGTACCTGTCACATAGGAAATGATCAGTAAATTACCCTAATTATGATTCCAGTTATAATTACTAGTTATGAATTGTCTGAAGAAAAGAACAGGTTTTATATTTAGATGTGACAATATGCTTTTATCCAAACTATACATAAAAATATAGACAATAAAATCTTTTTTTTCTAATTTGAACATCTAGAATATTATGGCAAAAGAATGAGAAAATAAAAATCATCATGTATAAATATTTTTTTTAAAGTTTAAAAAGTGGTGGCACTTACTTGGACTAATACAATAGCCACATGAATAAGTTTCTGATTTGTGTACACCTTTAAAAAAATAAAACAGGTGCAGTATAGTCTGTTATGCTGTCTCTCACCTGCTGTGAATGGCTCATAATGAGTGGGCACAAGAAAGTTTCAAATAATTATAAATCTCCAGAATCTAACTTCTTATTCATTTCTGGCAGACATATTATCTGAAAGTATAATTTTTCTGCCACCTGCAGGGAAGCAGCTGAGTATTTTTAGTATTACGGGTAGGGAGCTTACAGCTCACACTGTACTGAGCCTGTCCCCTGGAGTTACAGTGAATTGAACTATAATATCCCATGTCAAGAATAAAATGTTGTGCAGTGAATACTTTAGTTTTCCACTTTAACGTGGGTGGCTGCACTAACTTTAAAATGTGTAGGCTCATATTCAAAGGAGACAATATCAGAAAAATAAGAACATCTTAGTTCATACTGAATAAGAATGTGAACATTATAGAAATACAAGTGCCATATTTTCTGTGTGTCATTTGTATTAACATAAAATAATTTTAATACCAATCATTAAAATGCTTTTCAACTAATACCTAAGATTAGAAGTAAAATCTTGTTAAAGGCCAGTAAAATTAGTCATCAAAACATACACTTTAATTAACCAGACATCTTAGTTCTTAAAATCTCTGATTCGAAATTTCAAGAAAATCCTTAAAAGTGTTTTCCTTTAAAAAAAATTTCCTAGCAGCTATTGTATATTCACCTGTAAAGGCTGGTATATGTGAATGACTCTTACTTTGTAAAACATAGAAAATGATTTTTTTAATTGTTTGGGATTCATTGAGGGTACAAAGAATTAGGCTACACTGATTGCATTTGTTAAGTCCTTCTTATAATTGTGTCCCACCTCAAAGAGGACACAATTATATGGGGGAACACCATGACCCCCCATTCCCCATTACCTGCTCCCTCCTTCCACTACCCCCACCTTGTATTAGATGATCTACTGCCTTCATATTAGAATTGAGAATATTGGATTCTTGCTTCCACATTCTTGTGATGCTTTACTAAGAAGAATGTGTTCCCCCTCCATCCAGGTTAGTACAAAAGATGTAAAGTCTCCGTCTTTTTAATGGCTGCATAATATTCTGTGGAGAGCGGGCCATGAGGTGACAGGGCCCGCACAGCCTGGGGAATATTCAGAGAATGACCTCCCCGACTGCTTCTCCTCCTTTCCCGAAACAACAATATTCCTTTCTCCATGCTCCCCCTGCCAGAAGTCCCATAGCTCTTTCTTTATCTAGTTAATCTTTAGAAACTATGCAGAAATCCATGTGATCTTTTGATCTTTCCCTTTTTACCTTTTTTTTTTCAATTTTTATTAAATTATAATTGTGTACACTGGTGCAATCATGGGGCCCTTTTTACCTTTTAACATATGATAACGAAGTTAAGTAGAAGCCATTAACAGGATGATTTGTCTTTGATGAAGTTATTTACGTTTTCCAATCATACTGTAAGACCAAAAATATGTCTTTTGTGTATCTTACTTCCCTGTAAACAACCCTGCCTAGATACTGCAAAATAAAGCTGATTTTGTGTTTGGGGGCTGGCTGTAGTCATCAGCTGCATCATAATTCCCAAACCCATCTTTTATCTCTTGTGTCTTCACTTGTGTTTTATTTTCTCAATCCCTACTGCTTCCACTCTGGTTTGTTCTCCTTCTCCCCACAGCCTTGCAGAAGTATTCCATGGTATACATATACCACAGCTTGTTAATCCATTCCTGGGTTGGTAGGCAATTAGGATGTTTCCACATTTTGGTGATTGTAAATTGAGCTGCAATAAACAGACATAGAAAATCATTTTATAAGTATGATTTTGAAATCTCAACATTTTATTTTTCCCAATAATCTTCTAAAAACATAACAAAGTACTTATAAATCATGAGAAACAGCATGTTAATTTATCCAATAAAATATATATATAGATTCCTTTGTAATCTAATTTTATCAATGCTATGTAATAATTTGTATCTTGAAAGTTCCGCAGTTCACCATCCATTCTAGTGAAGAGATTGGTAATATAAAGCATTCTGAACGAAGATAAAAAATTATTTTTTTATTTTACATTACCACATTTACATTCAAAGAGTTTTTTTAACAATGGTATAATTTTCTTCAGTTTTCCCTATATATGAATACATAAGAAAAGAACCTAGAATTACCAACCTCCCCCATTTTGGTAGCTATTCTCAATTTTGTTTCTATTTAAAAGATTTTATTTCTGCTAAATCTAATTTTGTTGAGAATTTTAGAATTAAGATTACATGCAATATAAAAAGAAACAAAATTGTGTAAGACTTCGCCAAATTTTAGTGAGTTGAGGAGAGAAATAAACAGTAAAACTATGTTTATCTACTGTCTTAATCACATCTATGGAAGCTTAAAAATTTGCAAAAACAAGCTGGTCAAAACAGCTTTGAACATAGAGTCAAAGACGATTAAAAATCAAGGAAATGCCATGAAGGATATCTGTAACAGTATGATCAAAATATTTCTGAATGTATATGAATCATGCCCTGTGATTGCACCAATGTACATAATTATGATTCAGTAAAATTATTAAAAAAAAAAATCATCTTCATCCCAAAGACAGCAAAGCAAAGGAGGGCCCATGTAAATGGTTATTTTATCATGAAATTATTATATAATCTGTTAGAATTTTTTTTAACTTTAATACTAGTCAATTCCCATAGTTTCTTTAAGATTGATGACACCTACTAATGCCTATTTGTCAAAACTTAAAACTAAATAGGTAAAAAAAATCTAGTTACAGAATATCAGGAATGCCAATATATTTGAGTTGTAGTCCCAAAAGTCTAGAAAACTAATTTGGAAACTTCTCTTACACAAAATTACTACTGGTTAATGTAATTTAAATATTCATTTTTTATTCAAGTAGTCCATATTTGGCAAAAAATTTAGACATCATCTTTTATTTATTTCATAAAATATTTATTTTTTGTTACTTAAAAGCTCTTTTAACTGTACTCCTGCATAAAAATAGCATCTCAAGTGAGCAGAAGAAACTTCATTATAAAAATTTAGCAATGAAGGATCTTGTATCATTTTTCCTTTAATTTACTTACCCATCTATATATTTTTATATTACATTGATTAAAAGAGAGATAAAGATTAAAAACAAAAATCTTTTTCATCTTTACTGTGTGGATTTGAAAGTAGAAAAAGTTTGTCCATGGGCTAGAGACAAAGTAGTACCTCAACTTGCCATAGTGTAAGCCCGGTGTCTCTGAACAGTGGATCTAGAAATCATATACGTGCCTGTATCCCACACCTAACATAATGTTCAAAAGGAGTCAATCTGTTTTCTAGTAAGTATGTTTTACCAGAGCTAAATCTTCACTGCATTCTAAGTAGACAGCCAGAGGGAGACTGGGATTTTATATCAATAATCAAACCAAAGATAACAATAATCATATATTCAGTAAAGTTAACCCTTGAATAATGCAAGCAAGGGTTAAAGGCACCAACTCTCCACACAGTCAGCAATCCACATATAACTTTTGATTCCCCCCAAACCTAATTACTGATAGCCTACTGTTGACCAAAAACCTTAGTAATAACATAAACAGTAAGTTAACACATTTTTTATATCTTATGCATTATGTACTGTATTTCTACAACAAATTAAGTTAGAATAAAAAGTTATTAATAAAATTATAAGGAATAGAAAATACATTCATAGTGCTATACTGCAGCTATAAATAATGTAAGTTTGCATCATCTGTTTACACGATGAATTGTCTCCTTGAAATGTTGAGCAACTACAGCTGAAGACCTCAATCTAGGGTACATAACATGCAACTCACCTTTTTCTTGTAATGTCATAACTTTACTCTGCTTTCAGGAACACTTCTAACATCACT
This sequence comes from Arctocebus calabarensis, assembly GCA_963573935.1. NCBI lineage: Eukaryota > Metazoa > Chordata > Mammalia > Primates > Lorisidae > Arctocebus > Arctocebus calabarensis. The sequence continues at coordinate 5,537 of CAUYON010006864.1, forward strand.
AGTGGCACTTCATATGAGTCCCACGGTGTTATTCAAAGTTCACGGTGTTGCACTAAACACAATGGAAAATATACAAGACCTGTCAGATTGCACTTTTTACTGTAATGAGTGATTTGCTGGAGAGAGGAACACAGTGCTCTTACAAAGAGGATTAGCCTCAAAGGACAGATACCTACAACATGGCATCTCACCACAACAGCAACGGACAGTGGCTGAAAAATTGTTACAGTGGTACAGTGTGTAATATAGTCAATTTATTAAGTTATGATTTAATACTCTATTATTATATTTGTTTACATTGTTCTTGACAAAGAAAGAAGCATGTATGTGAAGTATCTGTGTGCATAAATTTTAACTTTTTATAAAATATTTGTGTATATTTTATGGCTGTCAATGATAAAATAGATTAAGTATTGCATATATTTTATGTATTCATGATATGTTTTACCATTAAATGTTTTGGGCTATGTAATTTGTTTCGGAGCTTTTTAAATTATCACAAATCCCCCAAATTTTTTTCAATGTATTTACCAAAAAATATATACATACAAGTGGGCCGACATGGTTCAAACCCATGTTGTTCAGGGGTCAATTGTATTTGTTTGTTGATGAACAAAATAAGGTGGGTCATGGTCATATATACCTGCTAATACATAAGACATGAAAAAAGCAAAAAAGGACATATGTTCCATAATGTGGGAGTTCATAGAAATGAAGTAGCACTTCTCTATGGAATTAAGGAAGACTCCATTAAAAAGTGTGATGATTAATTTTATATGTGAAGATGACTGGGCCTTAAGGTTCCCAGATAAGGGTTAAACCATATTCTAGCTGGGTCTGTGAGAGCATTTCTAAATAGTATTAGCATTGGAATCAGTAGATTAAAAGAGATTGCCCTCCCCACTGTGCCTCAACCAATCTATTCAACTCCAAAATAGAAAAAAAAATAGAGAAGAAAATTTGCTTTCTCTGCCTGACTTACGTTAAACTGGGACATTAGTCTTCTCCTTCCTTCCCTCTCAGACTTAGACTGGAGTTTACATCATCAGCTCTCCTGTTTTCAGGTCTTTACAAGACCAAAACTCTACCATCAGCTTTCTGGGTCGAGACCCAGGGTCCCTGTCCAGAAACACATTCCACATTCTGTGCAGGTATCATCTGCTGCTCTTTGTACTACACTATGGGAAGTGGGGCTCAGGGAGTTGATGAAATTCTGACTCTCTGACGGCTGCCATTGCTATGAGTGAACAGTCCTTTGTGTCTGACCCAAGAGTCTCATGTATTATGTCAACATCCATTACACTGCAATATACGAACTTGTTGGCTTGAACATAAGACAAAATTTTAGACACATGGGCTTTACCTTCTGCTGCTTCAATCTTACTTTTTTCCCAGAGAAACTGCTGCTACCACAATTTATGAGGAACAGCCAGCTGAGAGGTTGACATGAAAAATCAAATGCATTCCCCCATGAGAGTCACAAGTCACTTCCTCTCACGTGCATTGGTCAGAAAAAGTTACCCAGTCATAGCTAATATAGTCATAGCTAGTATAGAAGTGCAATCTCCCCATGCATGGGGCTGGAAGCAGAAGAGAAGGAAACTTACAAATAGTAAAAAGTTTACCATAACCTTTCCAGTATATTTTTAAATTTATTTTTATAATTTTAAAGTCTCTCAAGGTTGATTTTAATTCTTTTATTTATTTATTTATTTTATTTTTAGGTTTTCCAGGTTTACTGATATATAAATAACAAAGGAAAATTATGTGTAAGTTGTACAATGTATTGTTTCAATACATATGTGCATTGTGAAATTACTATCATCAAGAGAATAAACATACCCATCACCTCAAGATGTTACCTTTGCATATGTATGTGTGTATGTGTGAGGCGAGAACACTTAAGGTCTTTCAAATTTCAAGTATGTAAAATACAATATTGTTAACTGCAATCAGCATAACCCTGTTATACATTAGATCCCTAAAACAGGTTAATCCAGCAGGTCTGCGCTGTTCCCTCTGACCAATGTCTTCTCATTTCTACCACCACCATCACCCTATCATCTCTGGCAACCACCATTCTATTCCCTGATTCCACAAGTTTTATTTTTTAGGTTCTAAATATAAATCATATCATACCGTGCGTGTATGGCTTATTTCCCTCAGCATGATGTCTTCCATGTGGATACATGTTATCAAAAATGGTCAGATTTTCTTCTTTTTGAAGCTGAATAATATTTAATGATATGCATGTATCACACCTTCCTGTTCAATTAATTTGTCAATGGAGACTTAGGTTTTTCTATATCTTGGCTAAATGTGAATGACGTTGCAGTCAACATAGCAGCACAGATGCCTCTGCAAGTTAGTGATTTCAAAAAGTTCCTAAAATTATAAACAGCCTTCTGATAGCAGCTTTTTTTTATTTTTTTTTTTTTAAGACTAGGTCTTGCTCTCGCTCAGGCTGGTCTGGAAATTGTGAGCTCAGGCAATCCCCTGCCTTGGCTTCCCAGAGTGCCAGGATTGCCGGCAGGAGCCACCTCACTGGCCTGAATACTGGCCCTAAAGATGAAAGTCCAGGCAACAGAAGCAAATTGTTTCTTCGTAATAGAGGGTAAGAAGCAGAATGAACCTCTCTCACGTTTTAATGTGATTGATAAAACGCTAAAAAGTGAAAAAATATAGGGCTTGCCCAATGATAACCATGCTTTTAACACTGAATTTCATTATTTATCTTTAGGTCAATGTTTCTCAAAGTGTCAGGATACAAACAGTTGTTATATGGCAAAATGGGGGGTTGTGGTGAGGTAATTTTGAAAAATTCTGGAGTCCCAAATTTTTACTGAAGAGTTTCGCAGAGGAGCCTCCAAAACACGTTTGATGAGTGGGTTTCGGTAATTAATTGAAGTTGATAGAGTACTTGCCAAAGTATCTATATACACCTCTTTGCCTGTGACCTTCGCAGAAACACAGCTTTTGTATTAGGAAATCATCTCTGGAATCTGGTCTGAGTAACCAAAAAAGCAGAAGAAAGAGAAAAGCAACAACTAATAAAACTGCTAGAGATGTGTTGTTGTTGTAGGCAACTTGTGCTACAAGTTGGCATCTTCTGAGAAAACTTACCAGACAGTCTTAGAACCTAGACTTTGGGATGCAAAGGGCCAATACATTTAAATTCACTCCAGATTTCACTGGCTTAGGATGGCTTCGCACATATCATCTCCCTTGTATTTCCAGCATGTGTGCATGTGTGCACAAACTGAGTTCTCTCAAACATTCTACCCTGCATTATCAGAGCAGCCCAGAGGATATGGTGAGAAATATATGGACTTGGCTTGAGGAGAGCCACTGCCTGGTCACACTTGTTCTAAGTTTTTCAGAGCCTGCTCAGACTGGTTGCTGCAGCAGCTTTTGAAAAAAGTGTGGCAGGCCAGGCGTGGTGGGTGGATTGCTTGAGCTCACAAGTTCTAGACCAAGATGACCAAAAGCAAGACCCATCTCTACTAAAGAAAGAAAAAACAGAGGCAAGAGGATCACTTCAGCCCAAGAGTTGGAGGTTGCTCTGAGCTATGATGCCACAGCACTCTACCCAGAGTGACAGTTGAAGACTCTGCCTCAAAAAAGAAAAAAAAAAAAAAAGTTTGGGAGGCTGAGAAGGAAAAATTGCATGAGGCCAGTAGTAGTTTGAGACCAGCCTGGCAACAGCAAGATCCATTCTGTAGAAAAAATACAAAAATTAGCCAGATGTGGCACATTGAAAGACCCAGCTACTTGAGAGGCGAAGGCAGGAGGATTAGTTGAGGTTGCATTTAACTACGTTGGTGCCACTGAACTCTCGCCTAAGCGACAGAGCAAAACTCTGTCAAGAAAGAAAAAAAATGAAAAAGAGGGAGAGAGAGAAGGGAGGGAGGGAGAGAAAAAGAAAGAGGAAGGAACAGAGGAAGGAAGGAAGGAAGAGAAGTGGGGGAGAAAGAGAGGGAGAGAGAAACAGAGGAAGGGAGAGAGGGAGGGAAGAAGGGAGGGAGAGGAGTGAGTCCAAAAGGATTTACAAAAGTATGCAGACATTTCTAATAAAACCCTAAGCTTCCTTTTACAGAAATCATTCTATGAAACTATTCTGGAGAAAACTAAGTTGAATCTACTATAAAATAATAGTTAGCTATCATGTAAGTTTAATATAATTGTTAAATATAAAAATATACTTTTTAAAAAGTTGTTGAAACTAAATCTTACGTTAAGTTGTTGTCAACACACACACACATCCCCCACAACCAAGGGGACACGTGGAAATTTTGGAAGATGTTGAGTATATATCTATTTCCTTGATTGTAATGACAGTGTCAGAGATGTTTGCATATGTCCAAACTCATCAAATTGTACATGTTAAATATGTACAGTTCTTTGTAAAAAAAAAAATAAAATAAAATAAATGCATAAAAATAGTGTGGCCAATACTCCAACTTGTTCAAATTTTCTGAATTTTTTGAATAAGTTGTGGGAGGATTAGGTTGAGGAGTAGATGTGGAGGAAGCATCCTCTTGAAGCATTTATTTAGATGGAATTTATGATACATTTTGACATTAGGGAATGCTGATTTTGAGGCAAAGGATGAAGGGCAAATAGAAGATGTGGATATCTCAGGGTATGTGTTCAAGGAAACCAAAATGTGCATTGGGAGCCCCAAAGTCTGTTGAACACTGACAGTACAGGCCTTGGATAAGAAGGACAAGAAATGTCTCACTGAAGGCTGACCTTTCCCCTACAGAGAGCCGTAGAGAGGTCTCTAGGAACAAATGAGCTGGTACAAGATGTGCTGGAATAACACAGGTAGCTGGTTCCCTGATAAGAGGAAAACTTTGTGGGACTAGATAAGAAGAACAACTTCTTTCTCCCCTGCTCCAAATGGGTATGGCATCAGCCTATCTGCCCTGCAGGAACCCAGAGATCTAATTGCCTCCTTTGGAAACTGTGCATGGTCAAACCTGCTTTCTGCTCTCTCATCCTGCTTCTAAGCTTTGTTCTTTGTTCTATTAACCACATCCCAATTCTTTAGTTTACAAATAACATAGAGCATATGCAGTTAAAGAGAAACTTAGCTGAAGCAGTTAAAGAGTAGCCTAGTTGAAACTAAACATTGTTAAGAGTGATGACGTGTTAAGAAGAATATGTTCCAGCTCCATCCATGTAAACACAAAAGAGGTAAAGTCTCCATCTTTCTTTAAGGCTGCATAATATATTCCATAGTATACATGTACCATAATTTATTAACTCATTTGTGGGTCGATGGGCACTTGGGCTTCTTCCATGACTTCAGTTCTGCCCTTTGATCATTTAAGCTTTTGTTTACATTTAAAACAAAAATTTGCAGATGAGACTATGTCAGATCAATACGTATTTAAAAAATTTGTTAATAAAATTAGAAAGCATTAATCCTTTGCTTTTGTACTACAGTGTATATTTTTGTACATTTTAATATTTTTTACTAGATTTCTGCCATCATTCTAGCCCATGGAGATTATTTTAGCTTTTGTTTCTGGTGCCTGCAGTAGCCTCCAGCAGTTCTCAACCTGTAGGTTGTGACCCACAGGAACTGTATTAAAGGGCCATGGCATTACGAAGGTTGAGAACTACAGCAAGACTTTCAGTATCACATTAAGGGCACATTTGGATAGTCAGAATCATCTCTCCTCATTCTGATCCCTGAAAAATAAATGTAATTGATTATGTAAATGACATTCAAGAAAGGAAGAAAGCAACTGCATTTCTTTTGGGAGCCAATTCTTTATTTTGCTGAAAATAATTCAGACATATAGACTAATAGGGTATTAAAATGATCTTCTCTGTTTGTCAAAATATGCCTGGTATTTAGACTGCTTGGCCAAGGGGGGTCTGTCCATTCAGTTGGCTGAAGATGGAGGGCCTAAGATTTTGTTTTGTATAAAATACAGTTGGAGTTTGAAGACTTAGCATGAAAAAATGTAAAATATCTCAATAATAATTATTGATTTCATGGAGCCCAGCAGGGAGCAGGTCCTTGGTGTTGACAGTGAATCAGTGTATGAGTGGAATACAAAATCAGGCCAGAAGGAGAAGTTTCACATGGTACACCTAATACCACTTGCTGGGTTTGTGGGACTTGAGCCCTGTCAAAGAGCAGCACAGGGGACCTCCAGGTGGAGACATGCCTGTGTCCCAAAGAATGTATTGCTTTACATCATTCTTTGAAACTGATTCTGTGACCAAGCACTGTGACCAAGAAGGGCAGGCACAGGGGGCATATGGAGACAGATGATGACGGGTCAAAGGTAGTGGTAATTTGGGATTTATGGCCATTCATTCTTTTAGATCAATGATTTCAAATCAAAGAGTAATAACTTGAGAGTGGTTGAGATAGAAAATGGAAAATGTAAAAGAAATGATTTGTGCCTGAGTGAGAGTGATTCATGGGCAGCTATTTGGTTTTTAATTTTCAGCAAGCTTGCCTAATCTCACTTCCTCTGCCATCAACTGAAATATTAAGTATAATTTCATCTCATTTATTCTGAGGGATATTAAATAAAACTGAAAGTTCAACAGCGCATTAATATGCACTCGGAGTGTGGTCTGCAATTTAATAAGCCTAATTTGAAAGTACTAAGGCCATGGCACTTATTTTTTAATTAAGTAAAAGAAAAACTTGGATGTATTCTCTTGAGCAAATGCATCATCTCCTTCCTTAGATAAACCCGTATGGTCCACTGGAGCAGATGCTATAAAAATGCATTCTGTCTAAGATTTACACTTTAATTTCTAATTCTATGATCACTAATGTGCAAAAATAAGGCTGAGTGATGGTCTCGATGGAAAATCGTGGGATCCCTAAATGTCAGAGCTGAAAGGGGCCGAGAGATCATCTCATTTTTCCCTCCAACCTCCTCATTTCACAGAGGAAGGAGCAGGCATGTGCATGAGGAATAACCACCCCGGAGGGACAGCACCCAGTTCTGCAGGGTCCATATAAAATGAGAAAAAAAGTGATTTGGAGAGCAAAATGACAGTCCAACAAAAGCAAGACCAAAATAGGACTTTAACACAAACCCTGAAATGTTTTATTGAAGATCAGTTGTTGGAGCCACTCAGGAAGAATTTTCCTTTAGAAGTCATTTATTTCATATGCAGCCATTTGTCTTCCTTCCGTAATGCTCTCAAGCATGAATTTAATATCTTTACTCTAAAACAAATAGCTCCTGTAAAGCTCAGAGGACAAGGAGCTATTACAATCCACCGAGTCCAGTAAGATCATTAATTATTTTGCTGACCCTAAAGCTCTGGTCCTTGAAGTTGGTTGGACAATTATGGGCTAAACAATATAGTCTTCAGCATGTCCCATGTTATAGGAAACCACTACCCATGCACTGAGCAGATTGCTGGTCCTCAACAGACCCTCTACCCACCTGCTCTTCAACATCACTTCTGAACGCTGTTTGAAACCTAATCTTTCTTTCTGGCTTTTCCAGTCTTCAGCCCTCAGGATTTATTTCCTGACTGAACCTTCTCTCCCTGGTCTTCAATTGGGTTCCTTCCTCCTGGTCTGACATTCATTCCCCACAATCTCCTGCAAATCCCACTGGCCCAGGCCCCAAAAGAAGGGAAAATCTTCCCTCTCCCATGCCAGCTTTGTTCCCAAATGACTATTCTAGATGTGTGTAGATGGCCATGGTGAATCAGCAGGGAGGCATTCTTGGGCCAGCTCTCATTGTCCCTTTCCCCGTTCAGTTATTACAGCTGCAACCCCAGGGTGCCTGATGACCTTGAAACAGCCCACAGGCAGTGGTTCCAGCACTGAAAACTTGGCAGCAAGCCCCCAATCCCAAGAGACCTCAAGGCATTTTTTAGGGAGAAATGAGAAGGGATTGGAAAAGAAAGGATATCTGAGTAATCATGTGGATTTTTTCAGGAGGTGCTCAATCACAAATACACGATTTTCCTTCTCAACTCAGATGGGAGAAGCTCCTCCCTTCACACGAGTAGACATTCTAGCACAGTGCAAGTGAACAATGAGTGGGTTCCCCATCACGCCAAGTCATGGAAAGCTGAGAGCAAGAGAAATTTAGCCGGGAAATTCTGCACAGTAAAGGAAAAATTTCTGTTCTTGAGATCATGCTTAGGTCATGTGCTATCAAAAGGCTGAAAATATCAAAAAAAAAAAAAAATAGCCGGGTGAGGTGGAGGAAGATGGCGGCGGAGACGGTCCTATAGCCCATCTCTCCCAGGTCAGCAGGTGAGAGGGTGGGAGCTCTGGATCTTTCCCCGTGTGAACTATTGGAGTGGATGGGCAACTGGTGAGACACAGAGGATTGTGGGAGGATTGGCGTGTTCGAAATATAATTCTTAACTGGAAACAGGTGCAGACTGTT
>CAUYON010006865.1:0-13825 GCA_963573935.1 Arctocebus calabarensis
ATTATTGTGATGCCGCTGCCTAGAGGCATGTCGAACGATAGCTGCAAGGTAACTCCATGACGGGATTATTGCAGGGCCACAATCTAAGCCTACTAACAAAGTAACGCTAGAAAGTGGAAGCCCCCTGCATAGCCTAAGACAGAGGCCTTGCCAAATCCTTAACACACGGCACTAAGCACGGAAGCACATCACATAGCCTAAGACAGGCCCTCCACCCATGCTTAATTTAGTTATAGAAGGGGGATATGTGAGGGCCCAAAAAGGGCACCCAAGCCAGGCTTAAATGTCAAAACACAGCCTGGGGACATCTACCCACCTCCTCCCAGCACAGAGAAATAATTTTCCGGATTGACTCCCCCCTTTCCCTTGCACACATCCTGTTACAGCCCAAACTGCAACTTCCCGTTGGCCTAGCTTCCATGCCGGCACAAAAGTTAGTTCCATGCTGAAGCTCAAAATGGCGCCTGTTCCCACGCCCGCGCAACCAGCTAATAGCCAAAGTTTCAAACCTGCCTATCAGCAAACAACACGCTCCCTTATACCCCGCTCCTTCCTCCCCCTACTCACTTGTAAGCTTTAAAAACCGGCTTTCCGCCGCCATTAAACAGACCTTGACAAGAAACCTGTTTGGTCTCGTTCTCTCTTTCTCGCCCATTCTCTTTCAGGCTCGGTCCCCCTCGCCCCCACGAATAACCGCGTCCCGCAGTACGGGACATAAGGATTTTTTTTTTCTTGAGACAGAATCTTACTTTGTCACCCTTGGTAGAGTACCAAGGCATCATACCTCACAGCAACCTCAGACTCCTGGGCTTAAGCGATTCTCTTGCCTCAACCTCCCAAGTAGCTGGGACTATGGGCAACCACCATGAAGCCTGGCTATTTTTAGAGACGAGGTCTCACTCTGCCTCAGCCAGGTCTTAAACCTGTGAACTCAGGCAACACACCAGCTGTGGCCTCCCAATTGCTGGGATTACAGGCATAAGCCACTGTGCCCAGCTCCAACTAAAGAATTCTATATCCAGCAAAATTATTCTTCAAAAATGAAGGAGTAGTTCTGGTGAGTGATATCAGCAAGATGGCTAAATAGAAGATACCAGCCTTCACCACTGTTAAGCAACTATTACACATCTATTCATGGACAACAAAAGCCTTGGGAGGGCTCAATAATCAGCACGTATTCCTTACACTTTCTTTCCATTAGCCAAAGCATGTCACATGGTAAAACCTTATATTAGTGGGGCAGGAAAGTGCAGAACTGCATGATCACTTTGCCGTAGGAAAGATTAAAGAATTGATTGTAATTCAGGATTGTAATTCAAACTACTGCCTCATACTACCATTGATGCAGACTTTTATGGCTTCCACGGAGAAGTGAAGTGAGTCTGTCACTAGAGTCATCTATGACAGGAAGAGAAGAAACCACTGAAGTAAGTTTTGAGAAAATTACTCTGATAATTTCTGAGGTTGTTTTGTTTGTTTACATGTGTTGTGTGTGTGTTGTTTGTTTTTGTTTCGATCTTTAGGTAAATGAGAGATGAACTAGTTTAGGCTGCATATAGAAATTCTCTGTGCAGGTATTTTCTTGGGTAATCTTTTGGACATTTTGCTGTCCACCATTAGTGGGCACCATTAATTCCCATAGACACAGTCCATCAGATCTTAAAGAAACAAATTCTCAGCTATTGTTAAGTGGAATATTCTGTCCCTAAGTATATCATCACTCTGTATCTGCTGTGTTTTCAAGTGGACATTTTTTTCAAACTCTTAGCTCTGCTGGACTATACTGGGTCTGCCATGTCTTGATTCATCTGTGTCACCTCTCTCGGCTTCCACTTGTGGGACATGAGGACTTAGATCTCTAATTTTTCCCCTGTGCTTATTTTGCTTGCTCTCCCAATAAGTTAAGTATTGGTTTGGTTAAGTTGGTCTGTGGTGCTTTCATAGTCGCAGCCGTGTAAATCCTATGGTCTGCTAAATCAAATTATGTATCATGAATTCAGTTCCTTTATTACACAAATTTATCACCCTTAGTTAAGGTGGCATATACATCCCCAATTTAAACCACCCCTTTGAATTACTCAAGCTTTCCTGTGTTTCTCACATAGCGTGTACAAATAAATTCTGTTCTTTTTTATTATTCTGGTTAACTTGCCTCATATCAGATTGATTCATGGGCCCTAGCCCCTGAATTTAAGAGGGTAGAGAGGGAGTTTTTCCTCCCCAGCACTCGGATGTCCTTTAATATTTGGGAGTAATACACCTAAAAATTGCTTGGAGAACTGAATAGACAGCTGCATTTTCTAATATCTGTGACTCTTGTTGCTATAATGGGAAGGTTATCTCAGGTCTGATAATGCAGAACCTCACTAGGAGCAGGTTTATGTCATTCTCCCATATTACGTCCTTGTGTAGGGTTCTTTAAGCTCACTCAGTTTCTCCAGAGAGGATGTTCTATCTCTAGGAGATACTTGCCTAGATGCTAGGGCTCTGGAGTCTAGGCAATGAAAGAAGACTAAGTAAAAGACTCATTAATCTCTGTTTTCAGGCCAAAACCTCATCTGTACTCACTGCTTTACCTGGTGACCATGACTCAGGAGGCTTTCTGATTCAATTTCTCCAGAGAATAAGTTTCAAATTTCTCATGAAGATTAATCAGTTAACTTTTGCTGATTAAACAAAAGATCCCGAAAACTTAGTGGTTTTAAAGGAAACCCAATTTATTTGGTGCAAGCTCTTGTGGGTCAGTGATTTGGGATAGGCTCTGCTGGGCAGCTTGGTCTCAGCCAGCCTCAGTGCATTTGGGTGTGTATGGTCAGTGACCAGTGCAGGGGCCTTGTAGTTTCCATGCAGCCTTTTATCTTTCCCACCATGTTCTGATCCACACCCTACTTCTGCCTTCAAGGTACCTGTGTCTTCAATTCCTGAGCATTTCCCAGTTTGCAGGATGAATCAATTCTCAGTAGGCATTTAATTTTCAGGCTACACATTCTCCAAATTCAGTCCCCAGTCTTCGATCTGTTAATGTGTGGCAATCAGGTATGTGTTAGCTTCGCAAAAGAAAAAAAAAGTCTCTGTTTCTGTCTCATTCTCTCTCTCTCCCCCTAGTTTATAACCAATTATCAAGAAGAGACAGGTGCAGAAACATGTTTACCCTGCCATGTGCCAAACAAAAGTCTGAAATAAAACATTTAAAATTAATGATGACCCTCTTTTAGTGTCAATGAAAAGGGAGATGGGTCTATTTAGTCCCCGCTCTGATTGGCAGCCAGCCAGGGAGCTGATTCTTCAGTTATTAAATTAGAAAATAACCCACAGGAATAGATTGTGATGATGGCTGCAAGAGTTTAAAGGATCTGTCAAAAAATTCTAGATGTTCGTATTGCTTTTGGACCCATGAACTCTCAAAGCTGTCTTATTTCTTACAAAAGACCATGTGCTCGTCTGTGGGGTCTGTCTGAGTCCGGCTGATAAGCACACTAGAGGCTGGAAGGGTGATTGTTGGGGGTTGTGAGACAATGATGGCTGAGTTCCTAATAATTAACACACTTTGGCTGCCTTTTGTTCTGGAAAGTATTTAATTCTTCATGGTGGCTTTTGAACATGGTTTTAAAAACATTCCGATAATGTTAGCCATTTAACTTTCTAATGAGAGATTATTTTGAAGTTTGAGAGAAATCAAATTCTTGGCCTTATAGCTGTACCAAAGAGTCTGACTCCATTCTGAAATCTGACTAATCACTACTCTGAAACCCAGCCCTTCTCTCTTCCTTTCTGCCCACCATCTGGACAGACTAGTAAAAAAGACTGGGTACTCCCTCTGCTGACCCTGGCATTGCAGGGGATTCACATTCCCCCGGAGCCTGACCTCAGGAAGGATGCCACACCTGAGCCCAACTACTAACCTTCATCAGACCCCCAGCCAACCTCCTTTCCTCCCTCTCAAGCCATTTTCTTAGTGCATTTTTTACTCTTTCCTCCTCTCTTCTAGCAAATTTGCAGAAATTCTCTTTACGTTTTTTGACATTACATTTTCACATATTATAAATGATTGCAAATATTTTCTTCAAGACTGTCACTTACGTTTTAGTTTTGCTCATTTTTCTTCTACAGTACCAACATTTTGACTTCTATAATGTCATGTTTGACAATCTTTTATTTTGGATTTTGTATCATTCTTAGAAAGTATACTCTCACCTCAAAATTATGAAAGTTATGTTTTCCTTCTAGAATTCCTACTAGATGACCACTGGATTTTCTGGACCTATTTCCTGTCTCCTACATTTCTGTCCATCCTACATTCTTAGTTTTTGCCAACTTTATCTTCGCAGGATAGCTGTGTCCATTCTGCTATCTTTCTCATTGATTGGCATATTTTAATTTTGACAATCACTTAGATGTCAATACATCTAGATTATGTTTTCTTTGTAATACCCTTTAAAAGAAAACAATATGGCAACTGCTTAAACTGTTTTCAGGGTAAAAATCCTCTGCTCTTTGCCCTAGTAACTTGGTTTGGGGTGGGGGGCTACTCCTATTTCTTCAAATGATTTATTCTTGGTTGTCTGTTTTTGTGTGTGTAGTTGAGGGTCTATGTTAAACACTGGGTTTCCTCAGCCCAAGGGGGAGTCTCAGTGGTTGAGATACTCCCGGGAGAAACCTGCCATCTGTAAGCCTGGGAGTGGAAAGGCTGTGTGATCGTTCAGTTTAAGGAGCAGGGAGCTTGCCTTCTGAGTTTAGTTTGGTGTCCCATTCCTCTCTTCACCCAAGGGGCTTAGACCCTGGGTTGGGAGTCTGCTCTAAAAGTGGTGAGTTCTTGGGTTTGCATTTTGATTCTTCTTGCTCAGAAAGGGTTTGTTCTTTCTTCAGGAAGTCCGTCACTTAGCTCCAAAGCCATCATGTTAACTGCTTTACATACAGGGTGGGGGAGGGATGGGATGACCCAGCAGCCCCAAGTGTAGCTCTGCAGCTACTTGGATAATGTCCCTGAGCCACATCCTGGGCTTTACATTTGTTAATTCTAAGCTTGGAATTTCCCAAGGACTTTTTTTAACAACACTGATTACATCTGGATACTTCAATTTTTCTTTTGTGAATCAAAACTCATTTTCTGGCCAGGCATGATGGCTCATACCTGTAATCCTAGCACTTTGGGAAGCCAAGGTAGTGGATCACTTGAGCCTGGGAGTTTGAGATTAGCCCGGGCAATATAGCAAGACCCCATTTCTAAAAATAATTAAACAAACAAAACACCTTTGTCAATTTTTATGAAAGTTATTATAGATGTATGAAGAGGTATTCTAAGATTGCTTGCAGAAAAATAATCCCTTATACCACACATCCCCTATACTCTACCCCAACATTCCCCAAACTCGTGGTGCATTTCCTTCGAGGAATTTACTTGCTGTATCTGCAAAGGCCATGCTGTGTTATTTCATCTTAATATTTTGGATTTATGGATCCTCTTTTGACTTCTCAGCCCCACCACAGACATTCATCCTCCCCACTCTCCATCAAATGCCCGCCTGATATTTACATCTTGGTCTTAGATCAGCACTCATTACTTGGATTATTATGACATTAGAAATGTTAATTATAACTGAGCTTCATAGAAGACTACATGGACTTTTCCTATTCAAAGTTCGTTTTCCCTTAAAATAGTGTTCATTTTTCCAGATTTGGGCTTTTTTTTCAAATATAATTTTGACTAATCCAAGTACTATTGTCCACCAATTATCTAAGTCTCTTCCATAGCTATAATCAGGTACAGCAGGTATTTTATCATATATCTCTTTCTAAAGATGTCTTTGCTCCAGTCCTTCCTGGGTTGGATCTCCTGTTTTTCTGTATCACATAATTTTCTACTTGTTTTCTGTATTCCCTTTTTGGGTAATATCCTCTAGTAGCTTCATGAGATTCTCATTATTCACAGATTTATACTTTCAAATTTGTCTGCTCACTAAAATTTATTCATAACCCTCAAATCAATCACTGTGTGGCTTTCTCAGTCATTCCCAAAGCATTGAGAAATTTGAATCATATTCAAGGCACATGTCTCAGCTGAGGTCAAATAAGGTGATAGACACTCTGCCTTCTTGTTTCAGCTCTCATACTGTAAACAAGTATCCTCATCACAGTGTATTAGTGTCATATTTTTGCATCTTTGTGCTTTTTGTACATTTAACTGGTTAACTATAAACAGCCCCCAAACATAGTGCTGAAGTGCTATCTAGTGTACCTAAATGCTGAAAGGTTGTGATGTGCTTTACGGAGAAAATAAAAGTGTCAGATAAGCTTGGCACAAGTATGAGTTACAGTGCTGTTGATAGTATTCAATAGTAATGAATCAACAATATGGTACATCCAGGAAAAGGAGGAGGAAATTCACCCTTCTATGTGTAAGGCCACTTTGAAAAGTGCCCAAATAACATCCATAGCACATTATGAAGCAATGGAAAAAAAAATAGAAAAATTAGGAAAATTTGTAGATTCATTAGAAGATGACATAAATGTGTACTGAACAGCACTGTCATGAGGTTAAAAGTCTAAGAAGTTTCCAGTTATATTACCCTGGGTCAGGAAAATGCTAAACTCTTCTTGGCAGGTGTTTTATTATAAAAGAAATAATAAAGAAATAATACATATAATAATGATATGTAAGAAATATGCACCAAAGTGTCTGCAAACAAAAATACACGTAAAACAAGTATATGTATTGATCTGTTGGCAAAAGTGTAGCGACTGAAGGCTTGGAGCCTAAGCCTATATTTCTCTAGTAGCAGTGGTTTGGTATTGGCCAATACAATTGTTTACAGTGTCACAGTGTCTTTAGAGAACGTATTCTTGTGTCCTCCACAGCCAGGCCTCCTGTACTACAGCCATATCTCCTATACCACATAGCCACATTTCCTGCTCTGGCCTTCACAGACTTGTTACTACGGCCTTTCTTCTTTGATGAAGCTTTTTTTTTTTTTTTTGTGAGACAGAGCCTCAAGTTGTCACCCGGGGTAGAGTGCTGTGGCATCACAGCTCACAGCAACCTCCAATTCCTGGGCTCAAATGAGTATCCTGCCTCTGCCTCCCAAGTAGCTGGGACTACAGGTGCCCGCCACAACGGCCGGCCATTTTTTGGTTGCAGCCACCATTGTTGTTTGGCAGGTCCAGGCTGGATTCGAACCCATGAGCTCAGGTGTACATGGCTGGCGCCTTAGCCCGCTGAGCCACAGGCGCCGAGTCTTTGATGAAGCTTTGATGTGGTAACACCTTTCTTTGTGACTAATCTTTGGATACCTTCAACATCAGTTTTGTTTCTGTTACCTCTGCCCATACCTTTGGTTAAATTCTTTTCATTTAAATCTTTTGAGTGTATATCTTTCTTTTTTTGGACTCTGACTGACTTCCTTTTTTCATAACTGCTCGTGGAAGCTGTGTCCAGCCCCTCTGCAGGGCTCTGTCTTCCTGTTGGCCCAAACTCTTCCTTCCACAAACTTCAATAGGAGCCCTATACCAGTGTGATCCAGGGAGCAGAGGTGTAATTTCTTTTTATTTATCATCATCATTATTATTTTTTTTGAGACAGAGCCTCAAGCTGTCACCCTGGATAGAATGCTGTGGCATACAGCTCACAGCAACCTCCAATTCCTGGGCTCAAGCGAGTCTTCTGCCTCCGCCTCCCAAGTAGCTGGGACTACAGGCACCTGCCACAATGCCTGGTCACTTTTTGGTTGCAGCCGTCTTGTTGTTTGGTGGCCTGGGCTGGATTCGAACCCACCAGCTCAGGTGTACGTGGCTGGTGCCTTAGCCCTTTGAGTCACAGGTGCTGAGTCAATTTATTATTTTTTAATATTTTATTTATTTATTTATTTAAAGACTGATTCTCAAGCTATCACCTTGGGTACAGTGCCATGGTGTCATCACAGCTCACAGCAACCTCCAACTCTTGAGCTCAAGAGATCCTCTTGCCTTTTCTATTTTTAGTAGAGTCAGGGTCTCACTCTTGCTCAGGCTGATCTCGAACTCTTGAGCTCAAGCAATCTACCCACCATGGCCTCCCAAAGTCCTAGGATTACAGGCATGAGCCACTGCGCCCTACCCAGAGGTATAATTTCTCTGCTGTACCTTCAATCTCACCTCCTATAACAGCTTTTCCCTTGAGATATAAACATGGTTGCACAATCTTCACCTTAAAAGATAAAGTAGAATTACCAACTTTAACTCTTCTTATTCTTCTCCAAAATATCACTTGTCCTTCTGTTGATATTTGGCACCCACATCCACTCCCTCCTCCGTTCTTCGTTGTTCTGTTTCTATGGTTCCTGTTCTCCATGCTTTTGCCACTTTGTTCTCAGTTACTTGAATATTCGGGATTTTCCTTCCTCACCCAGGCTATCAACATTTCCCTTCAAAGGACCTAACTTTTGTCCTCCCCAAGGAATTGTCATTTCTTGTGGAGAATCTGACAACATCTGTGGCTTCATCTGGCCCAAATGCCAATGACCTTCAACTCTCTCTATAGATGAATCTCTCTTCAGCACTCCAGGCTACTTTCTGGATATCTACAGTAGAAATCACAACTAGCCCCTCAACTCTATGTGTCCAAAGACACGTATCTTCTCCAGGTCAACTTATTCTCTGCTTCCTGATAGTCCTGATTTGGGCATTTCCTGTCATGTCACTCAATTTGAAAACCTGTGAACCAACCCATCAATCTCCAATTAATCTTCCAGCCATTTAAACCTTGACTCCTGTGATGGTTACTTTTATATGTGTCAACCTGATTGAGCTACAGTATGCCCAGACATTTTGTGAAACATTATGTTTAATATATTATAAAATAGATACATCTTTGAGGGTGTGTTCAGAAGAGATTAGTACTTGAATTGGTGGACTGAGAAAAGCAGATGGTCCTCCCCAGTGAAGGGGGACATCATCAAATCATTTGAAGGGCAGAATAGAACAAAAAGGCAGAAGAGAGAGGATTTTATCTTCTGCCTGATTCCAAGCTAGGACGTCAATCTTCTCCTCTCTTGGTGCTCCTGGTCCTCAGGTCTTCAAACTTAGACTAGAATCTATCCATCAGCTGTCTGGCTCTCAGGCATACAAACTACATCATCAGCTTTCCTGGGTGTCCAGCTTGTAGGTGGCAGATCATGGGTCTTCTCAGCCTCCATAATCATGTGAGCCAAGTGCTCATAATAAATCTCTTTATGGCCACACACATACACACACACTTTCTATTGTTCTGTTTCTTTGAAGAACCCTGACTAACAACACTCCTAAATATTTCTTAGATTTGTCCTGTTTCTTTCTTTACTGCCTTATTTCAAATTCATCTTCTCTCACCTGGATTAATGCAGTGATCTTGTATGGCAGTGATTCTAGCTCTATGTGCTGCCTGAGCCAGTAGCATCAGCACCCTCCATGCTACAGCATCCAATTTAGAAGAATGTCTATTATGAGACTCTAAGAATGTGACAATTTTCTATATTGTTTGCTTTATTAGCTAAAAACATGAAAGTGAGTAAAACACAACTTGTTAAGATCTCCGTTTCTTTTGGCATCTCCTTCCTTTGTAAATAGTATTCAATTTTGTTTCAAAATTAAAGTGATTCAAGGCACCTGTGTTCATTAGCCACATGTTTTCTTTCTCATTTCTACTGCATTTCCAAACTCTTAACTGCTTACTATTCTTGGAGAGATGGATTGCAACAGAGCTTTTGTTCTTTTTCTGTTAGCAAGGATCTGTACATTCCTAACATGCAACTTTGTTTTTATGACTTCTGTTATACCATGAAAGCATTTTGTGACATTTTCTCTGCTTAATTAAAAAGTGAACCCCAAATAACTGTTTACAACCCTGTGAAGAGCTTAGAGTTGAGAAAAAAAATACAACTGCAAATAACGGTAGGAAGAAAACTGAACTAATTCTTGTGTTGACCAGTGGCAGGCAGATGAGGCCATTGGCATGGAATGGGACCCTCGCCTCTCACGGTGATTGCCTCCCACATGGACAAACATGCAGTTTGACCTTCAGCCATTGATACCTTTGCCAACACCATTACAATTATGTCACCAGGCTCTGGGCTATTGTTCTCATTTATTTAACTGGGAGAGTTTTGAAAGGCTGCATAACCAGACTATTGACTTCAGACCCCCAGGGGTGAGGGGTGACCAGGGCATCAGGGCTTTCTAAAGACTTCCAGATACTGCAATGTGCAGCTGAGGTTGAGAGCCATGGTAAACTGTTCCTTTACAGAAAGTAGTTATGTAGTTGACCTTTTGCTGTTCTTCTGCTGGTGAATAATTCTTCTGACAGAGAAACCAGAAACTCAGTTTTTCAGGCCACCTCTTTAGTGGCCTACTGCAAAGGCAAAGAAGCAAAATATTAATAATAATATTTAATGTCAGATGACTTCACATAGGAATCTGATTTTTTTCAGGATTGCTAAAGAATAAAAAGCTATCAAGTAATTGGTTTTTTAATTTGTAGAGATTTAAAAATACGAATCTTTATTGGAAAGATAGATGAAATCCATGGGATCTCTTTTCTATTATCAAATGCAAATGTCTCAGCAAAGATTGTGTTGCGTGTGTATGTTATGTGTATTTTAATACCATACTTTGCTTTTATCAACTGAACCAACAAGTAACACTTTTCAGAGTCTCAGCAGTGGGCAGACTTTTATAAATAATCAATTTCCTAGCTGCTATACTGTCAAAGGAGATTATTTAATTACCCATTATCAGTTTAGTAAAGTCAATATAAAAGTTGACAAGTTCTAAAATGTGCCCTAAAAAGTTTCTTTTAAAAAGTGCATTTTAAAAATGCACCCCATAGTTACTTGCATGTATTATGGGTATATGTATATATATGGCTGGGCAGTGAAGTTCAAGAACTCATCCTAGAAAAAGCTACATATCTCATTGCTGAATATCACTCTGGTTATCTTAGAAGTATTCCCTTTGGGAAGCTATGCACAAATGCTAGCACCTTGTCCACCCTTCAAAGTGATTTTGGAACTCTTTTTCTGCAGTAATCATTAGAGCTGTTGTTGCACAAAGTTTAACAATTAAGTTCATGAACTTGCTTTAGAAAAAATGCTATATACCTCACTGCTGAATATCATTATGGTCACCAAATGGCCAAGTATTTAGCTATACCATCGCATTATAATACTGTGTTCATTATAATGTGTATGCAAAAATAGAAATTAAAAGGGATAAATTGAAGATAAAATAAGCATTATTTTAAAAATATTTTCATTCTATTTAATGATATAAAAACCTACTTTACTGGGTTAATGCCAGTAAAGTAGCACAAGTGGTTACAATGCCAGCCACACACATTGAAGGAGGCAGATTCGAACCTGGCCCAGGCTAGCTAACCAACAATGAAAACTGCAAGAAAAAAATAGCTGGATGTTGTGGCAAGTGCCTAGAATCCCAGTTACTTGGGAGGCTGAGGCAAGAGAATCGCTTGAGCCCAAGAGTTTGAGGTTGCTATGAACTGTGACGCCACGGCACTCTACCGAGGGTGGGGTGACATAGTGAGATGCTGTCTCAAAAAAAAAAACCCACAAAAACAAAAAACAAACTACTTTACTTCCACTAGAAAATATTAATAATAGAGCAATGCGTGATTCAATGTGCATCATCATTTTAAAAAAATTTTTGTTTGAATCTTTTATAACTATGTGAAGTTCTGGTTCTAGATTCTATTTATTTTGATGCTTCCTTTTCATCTCCAGCACTGTTGAAAAGGATTCTTTGAAACACTTGTTCATCCAAATAGAGGCCGCATGGCACTGGCTGCCCTTGCCAGGCTGAGCCTCCTGTCGCCCAGCCCACCCACTGATTCTGCACAGATGTAAGGGCTCCAGGCTCATCTTCCCTGATGTGGATCAGGAGGTCTTGCAGACTAATTAGAAGATGTCCTACTTATATTTTTTACCAAGTTGGTTCTTCATCTGGAATATTTCACTTAAAAAAAACTGTTTTTCAATTTTTAAATGTATTAAGAACTTTCTCAACGACAAAGAATCACCTATCAGCAGCAAGAATACTCTCATCTTAGCACTTCTCTTTCAAGAAAGACTTATCTTTTCTCCTTGTTAAAACCTGAAATTTACCTTGAAGGAGTAGATTTTGTCTAGTCATGTTTCAAAAATACCTTTCAGGCAACAAACTACTGAGACACTTCTAATTATAGAAAAGTTTAGCAGCATTGGGACTTCTTGGCTAAAAAAAATCTTTCTTAAATATATTATTATGAAATAATCTTCAAATTATCATGAACATCAAAGACTTTCCTGGCTGTTCCCTGTGTCGTTTTGATGATTCTCAATTATAACATTTTCAATTTAATAATAACACCTATAAAGTCACTTAATTGGATGTTTGCAGACCTTCACCTGCTGCCCTGAGCCGGAAACTGATGAATGTGGGGGTTGCTTTCATGACAGAATCTCTGCTTTCTTCTCAGATGCCCCAACCCTCTTTGTGAGACAGCATACACACTGAATCCCAGGGGAAGGTCTGATAGTTTGGTGATAGTTTGGTGATGGCTGATAGTTTGGTGATTCCAAAAGGCCAGGAATGTTGGAATTCAGAAATCCAGTAACTCTACTATCCATCTTTTCCCTTTCTTGCCTTTTAATCATATAGATCTTCTTCATTTCTTGATAGACTTATTTCTAGATATTTTAAATCAGGTGGTTATTGTCAAGGGAAATTATTTTTTTTTGAGTTGGTATAGAGGGTTGAGTGGCACCCCAATGCCATGGTGTGATAGCTCACAGCAACCTCAAAATCCTGGGTTCAAGTTATCCTGTTGACTCAGCCTCCCGAGCAGCTGGGACTACAGGCATCTGCCACAACACCTGGCTAATTTTTCTTATTTTTAGTAGAGGTGGAGGTCTCACTCTAGCTGAGGCTGTCTTGAACTCTTGAACTTAAGCAATCCACGCACTTTGGCCTCCCAGGATGTGAGGATTACAGGTGTGAGCCACTGCACCAGCCTGTCAATGGGAAATTACAAAAAGTGGTAATGTATGAAAATACGAATATCATTGCTTCTGTATATTGGTTTGTCACTTAATAATTTGGGACTCGTACAAATTATTAACTTCTCTGTGCCTCAGTTTCCTTGTCTCTGAAATGGGGATGATAATAGTCATGTGCTCATCAGAGGACTGTTGTGAGAATGAAATGAGCACATAGGTGAGAATCTTCCAGCACAGTGCCTGGTACATGGGTAGCTATTGTTATCAGGATGATGACTCTTTGGCCATCTTGCTGAATTTACTTTTTTCTTATAATAAAATTTGTATTATTTTAGGTTTTCTAGGCATAGAAGCATGTCATCTAAAAATAATGATACTTTTGGCTCCTTCTCTCCTATAATAATATTTCCTTCTTTCTTTTTTTGTTTTTTTCTTTTTTATTGAATCATAGCTGTGTACATTAGTTCAATCATGGGGTACAGTGTGGGGGCTTCACATGCAATCTTAGATATTTTTATCAACCTGATTGACATAACATTCATGAGATTTTCTCATTTACTATGTGAAAACATTATTGATCCGTATCTAGAAGTTTTCTCCTGACCCTTCAAATATGTACCACACATGTGATCTCACCCTTTGTCCTATCTCCCCCCACCCTCTTCCTCCCCTTCCCTCCCTCTCCCCTTTCCCCGTCTTCCTGTGCAATAAATGGGTTGTAGCCTTCACTTGAACCATAAAGAATTTGTCTCATATTAGGGGTGTATACATTGGATACTTTTTCTTCCATTCTAGAGATACTTTGCTAAGGAGAACATGTTCCAGCT
>CAUYON010006867.1:0-15902 GCA_963573935.1 Arctocebus calabarensis
TATTAGTTTAAGAAATGTCCCTTCTATGCCAATTTTCTTAAGTGTTCTGATCATGAAGGGATGCTGGATATTATCAAAAGCTTTCTCTGCATCAATTGAGAGAATCATATGGTCTTTGTTTTTTAATTTGTTTATGTGCTGGATTACATTTATGGATTTACGTATATTGAGCCAGCCTTGGGATCCTGGGATAAAGCCCACTTGGTTGTGATGTATAATTTGTTTGATGTGTTGCTGGATGCTGTTTGTTAGGATCTTATTGAATATTTTTGCATCAATATTCATTAGTGATATTTGTCTGTAGTTTTCTTTTCTTGTTGAATCTTTTCCTGTTTTAGGGATCAAGGTGATATTCGCTTCATAGAATGTGTTGGGTAGTATTCCATCTTTTTCTATATTTTGGAAAAGGTTGAATAATATAGGTACTAGTTCCTCTTTAAAGGTTTGGTAGGGAATTCTGACGTGAAGCCTTCTGGTCCTGGGCTTTTCTTCTTAGGGAGATTTTGTATGGTTGATGCTAGTTCAGAACTTGATATAGGCCTGTGCAACGTTTCATTCTTTTGTCTGAACTTTTACTCATGGTGCCTGGTCCTGCATATCTTATGCACCTCCCATTGAGCTAGGTGCCCGGCAGCGTGGGCTGCTTGAGTTCATCACCCAATCCCAGACCCCAGGCCTCTTTGTGGCTCTGCCTGCTGCCTTGGCAGTGGAGGCTGCTTGCTGTCTCTGGAGAACGCATCTTGCTCTATAAACCCACCTTTCTCCTCTTCCTCAATAAACTTTGTTCTATGCTTGCCTTAAAAAAAAAAAAAAAACAAGGAGAGGAAAGTATTGCAAACCCCAGATTTTTGTTTGTTTGAGGAACTGAGGTAAATAGGTCTTCTGGCCCGTAGCTGGTGTTTGGGTGATGTGAAGCTCAGGGTGGGTTCCGAGTTCTGCCCAGTCATGTGCAGGTAGGCTCTGGTGCCCATCTCAGCTCTCTGGGGTTGAACTGGACCTGGATCCAGCATTGATTTCAGCTCTGCCTCTCCTAACTTGTGTGTCATCTCCGGTTCACTCAAGCATATTTTATTTTTAAAATTTGAAGCTTATCTGCCTGCAATATTTTCTCCGCATAGATTTGCAGAGGTGCATCAGCACTTAAGGACTGCAGAGCAAGCACCTCACACCTCAGAACGTGACCTTCCGGCCCAGAGAAGTTGGCTTCGGTCAAAGATGCGTCTTCTGTATCTTTAGTCAGCTCACAGGAATATTAACATGCGAGACGAGTTAAGGCAACAGCCTTCCATGTGCCTCCTTTTCCACAATGGCTGGAATCCTAGCACTTTTATTTATTGTTCAGCCGACCGGGAATCCTCCAGCGATGCCCTTGACCACACGTCCCATGCTGCCATTGTGTCAGATGTCACAGCAGCAGCACTGAGGGGCGGGGTGCTAACTGCCACCGTGGGGGCAGCCGACATTCACCAAGACCTCTCTGCCACGAGGCACCACCAGGTCACTACAAGGGACCTATGTATGGAGCACAGTTACTATCCCTATTCTGCAGATGGGGACACTGGGACTTGGGGAATCTTAGACTGAAAAGCAGAGCAGCTGGACTTGCACCCGAGTAGGCCGACCTGACTGCTCCCTCTCGACCACTACTTATTCCTGGGTCAGTGTCACAGATCAGCAGTTGTGTAAAATATTTTACGTAATTATTGACCTTATCATGGGTACTGGTCACATTTTTTTTCTGGAGAATTTAAGGCATAGATGATGTCTTCGGGGGATGGTTTGAGAATATTCTTGCTGAGGACAGAGGTGGCTCTGGTGAAACCTGACCACTTGCCTACAGTGTACACCTGCTTAGGTTGACCTAATTTTCACAGACTGGACACGCACCACATGTAGTCCCAGTTCAGTAGGCCTTGCTCCTTCTGGTGGCCACCTCCACATGCTGGCCAGGTTGTTACAGCCCCGTGGATGGTCAGCTTACAGAGCTTCTACTGTATCTATGTTACTTTTTTCATTCCAGCCTAAATTTTCCTTTTGGTATTTTCCTACCCAACTGCAGTACATATTTTCATGCACAACATTATTGCCAATTATGACACATTCTCTTTTAAAATTAATAAGCAAATGAGTTTTACAAACTGGTATTATTAACTGTTTTCCTCAAATCGTCATAACTTAGCCTCGTTCTTGTAGTTCATCATAGCCCCCAAGGAAGGAAGCACAGATACTGACATGCAGGATGCAGGGGTGGTGAGACAGTCTCACCAAGCTTTGAGACGGTAACCTCCTTCGCAAGAAAAGTCATTGGAAAATCATTTGCCAGA
Organism: Arctocebus calabarensis; assembly: GCA_963573935.1. Classification (NCBI taxonomy): domain Eukaryota; kingdom Metazoa; phylum Chordata; class Mammalia; order Primates; family Lorisidae; genus Arctocebus; species Arctocebus calabarensis. The sequence continues at coordinate 2,325 of CAUYON010006867.1, forward strand.
CAGCTTGCTGAGCAGTCATAAGAAAAGGAATAAAAGGGCTTTTCTAATTCTTGAGTAAAGATCATATTTTGCAGGAGTATTTCTTTGTTACTCTCCCACTCCCTGGGTCTGTGAATCCAGTTATCACTTGAGAGTCTTCAAGATATGTACGAATATGACCACATTGTTTGAAAATCTAATTCAATAGAAAATGTCATTTTCTGTGATTATATCTCCATTATTCAGATTTAGATTACCCATATTTTTATTTCTTCAACTTAGATTCTGTTTTGCGTTATGAGTTTTAAGCTCTTAACAAACTGGTCTTTATCAGAGAGAATGTGGAGTGCTCTCAGTCATGAAAGGGCTGGCATTTCCTTAAAATTCCTCAAATAGTTAAAATGACTCAAGACACAGGGAGACAGCTAACACATGGTCTCCAGGTAGCCCCGCAACAAAGACCATGGGGAGGGAAAGCATTGGGATGAGAAAACAGACACTACGCCACAGTAACCAGGGTGCCAAGAGCATGCTGGGAGCTCATAGGGCAGCTTGCGTCCCACCACCATCCCCGTTTTTATTATTGTCCTTCACTGTCAGAGACGCCGCTGCTGACGGTGTTGTTTTCTGGGCCAAGACTTCCATTTAGCATGTCCTCAGAGTGCTCTGTGCTGTGCCCGTGAGCAGGCCGAGGCTGGGAGGTGGCCAACATTGCCAGCCCCACTCTGAGCACCTGCCCTTCTGGGAAGGTGCCCTGCAAAGAGTGGCTCAAGGGAGTGTTCTCCCATGTCAGCCGCAGGCAGCGGAAACAACAATCAGAGAATATTTATTTTCTTTTAGAGATCTCAAAATACTTGACCTTGTCCTTGAGCTTATCAAAGCAAGCATACTTTGTCTGAAACATAGCTTTAGAAAACTGAAAACTCTGCTGCTACTTTAGAATGTAGCAGTTTAAGGAAAAGGTTTTCTCACTGAATGCACACATCATGAATCTGCACCCAGGAAGAGCACAGGATCTGGCAAAACTACAATAGTCTCTCTTCACGTCCAGCCCCACATACCCATAAAGATACGCTTTTCCTGACAAAGATCTTAGGGAGCCTGGCAAGACAGACAAGGGGCATCTCCAGGGGTGCTGGCATGAGGCAGCCTGTCACTAGAGCAGAGTTCTTCAGAAAACATGTTAATGGATAGTGGGAAGAAATGCACATGTAGACATGGAGGTGCCATTTTGGAGTTACCCAGTTCAAAGTTGCTGCAAGGATAGAAGGCAGCAGATGATCTAATAAACGCCCACAGGAGAGAAAACTGGAATCAATTCAAGGTGAGGGGCGGGGCAGTGGGGACGAGGGGGAGAAAGGAGGGTACAATGTTGGGGTGTATGGCACACCTCTTTGGGTGGGGGACACAGTTGTAAGAGAGACTCTAACAAATGCAAATGTTGTAACCTATTTCTTTGTATTCTCAAATTAACCTGAAACAATAAAAAAAAAAAGTTGCTACAAGAAGCTATGGGAGAAAATGCATAGATTTATCACTGAGTCACCGGAGCTGACAATTCGAATTTGTGAAGGACAATCCCTAGAGGTGACAGACTCTAAGACCACCCTATGGCAACAGGGTGCAGAGCACTAGGGTTTAAACAAGACAGCCCACGGAGAGCGCAGTGTGCTGGAGGAGTCTGAAGACAGAGAGATGAGGCACCTGGACTCGGAGGGAGTGTGGAAGCTGCACGATGCTGAGGTTCACACCGATACTGATGGTTTCGTGCCTGCCAGAGCCACTGCCTCACAAAGCCACGCTATGGAACATTCATGGGAGAACCTTGTATAATCATTGGTTTCTCAGTATATCACATGAATATATTATCAATAATACTGACTTGCAAGAGGCAAAATAAAGTGATAGATCTAAATTCATTCAAAACTAAAGTCTCACTAAGCGTCTGAAGGTGCCAGGCATTGTGAAGAGCATTTGCAGCCTGTGCGCTTAGCACCCGAGATTTAGCAGGACTTGTGGCCTGGGGACAAGCTGAAGAATGGATTGGCCAGCGCTGGCACAGCTCCTTCACACCACAAAGGAGGAAACTCTGGACAGTTGGTCAACAGCTCAAAAACCAAACACTCATAAGTCAGCCTGTGTGAAGTTAAAGCTTTTTACAAAGGTTAAAATTTCTTTGACACCTTTGGCAAATATAGGCAAATGTCAGTACATATACAATAAACAGTAATGATATTTTAAAATGAGCCAGGTGGCCAGGCATGGTGGCTCATGCCTATAACCCCAGCACCCTGGGAGGCTGAGGCAGGTGGACTGTCTGAGCTCAGGAGTTCAAGACCAGCCTAAGCAAGTGTGAGAGCCTATCTCTAAAAATAGCCAGGTATTGTGGAGGACACCTATAGTCCCAGCTACTTAGGAGGCTGAGGCAAGAGGATCACTTGAGCCCAACAGTTTGAGGTGGCTGTGAGCTATGACGCCACTACACTCTACTGAGGGTGACTGAATGAGACTTTGTCTAAAAAAAAAAAAAAAAAAGAAAGAAAAGAAAAAACAAACAAACAAGAAAACCCAGCTAGGTGAAAACAAAAACCCACCAGATTTCCAGAATAATCAAAAGCACCATGACCAGCATTTCCAGTGCCCACCCACCAGATGACAAGGACAATGACACTTCCATGGGGAGGTGTCTGAATTCCAGGCATGTCCCCAGATGACATCATGCTGAGCCAAAGCAAACTTGAAAACCGAGTCCATTGACGGACAGGTCCTAGCGACTGGGATGGTGAAACTTGCTCCGGATCATCTGTGGCCTTGGCACCGATCCTTTTGGGGACAGTGCAGAAGTTGGTGCCTCTGGACACTTGTCATTGTGCCTCTTTTTTCAAAGGGGAGTGAAGATTCCAGAGCTCATCTGCTAAAGCCAAAGACTGGGCCGGAAGATCTAAGCTGACTAAAATTTGGTCATGTTTCTACACAGAACTATTTAGTGTGGGCGTCAATCTCATAGATCCGGCTTAGTTTCTGTGTCATCTGGGAGGTCCTGAAGAAGCCAACCAAAATTAGAAGTAGAAAACTTTGACCTTCAGACAAACAAGGCCTTCAGGAGTTGCGCGCTACGGACAGCATTTCTACATGTGTGCCCATGGTTTCTCTGTAAAAACGTCTTTATTTCCTGGGTTCTTTGAGATGGCTTTTAGAAAGATAATTCACGAGATGTTCTAACCTTGCTTCGGTTTAGGGCAGTGGTTCCCAACCTTCCTAAAGCCACAATGCGTTTTCATTGCTATAAAGGGGTCGTGACCCACAGGCTGAGAACCGCTGGTTTGGGGAGACTTTTGCTCTGTGCCAGCTGTGAGCTGACAGGACAGAGGTGGAGAGGAGGTACCCCTCCGTGGAGCAGGGGGCACAGGCACAGGGCACGGCACGGGTTTGGATGGAGGTGCTAACGCAGTTCGTGAGAACACAAAAGGGGGCGCTCCGCTCTTACAGGGGTGAAGGGAGAATCCCATGAAGTTTCCAAGGGTGAGTAGGTGCGTGCCTGTGTGACGAAGTTGGGAGCTACGTGGATGATAGTCGGGGACAGAGTAAGACTCAGACCTGGGAATGGCACGTGGATCCGTGGCAAGGACAGTAATGAGAGGCAGGCAGGACAGGGCAAGAGGGCCGAGTCTGGCCGTTGGGTGAGGGAGAGGTCCTGACAGCTGGTCTTTACATAGGGAACTTTACGCAAGTACATTTTGGATAGTTCATTGAGACGGGTGCTCAATTAGGGGGACAGGCCTGGGGTGGGGAGGGGAGGAGGGTCACACCCCCCAGGAGTGGGCTGGAAGCAGGAGGGCCCGGTGCTCCTCTGGGTAGCAGGGACTGGCACAAGGAGGGGCCTGGTTTGCAGAACATATTAGAAGGTCACACGAGCAGCACCAGGTGCCCGGCCTGCGGGAGGGAGGTGGAGACATCACCCTCCAAGGCCGGGGCATTGATTTGGTATTAGCAGGTGACGATGGGGGTGGCTGGGCTGCAGATGTGCTGCCCAGGCCAGCGATGTGTAAGTGTTTGGAACCTACCCTGTGAGTGTAACCAGTTAGTACTTTTGTTTCTGTAACTTTAATAAATGATATTTGACTGCAAAGTACGTAAAGGCCTGGAAATCTCATCTAAAAACATCAGCGCAGACCCTGTTTCTTCAGTAGTTTTCAGCATTGTGACTCACGTAACACCAAGGGTGAGTAGTGGATTTTTATAAAGTGGATGTTAGTATCGTTAAGAAAAATTGCAAGATTTCTGGAAAATTCGAGAGAATAGGATATTAAATATCAAAATGCTTATGAGTTGCATTTATTAAAATGTTGCCATATTCTCTTCAGCTATTTTTCTGCTGAAGCATTTTAGAGTAAATTCAGACATAATACTTTATCTCTCATTTACCCATCTCTAAAATGTACAAAGTTTTCTTCACCCAGTGCAAATACCTAACACAGGTAACAACTCCCCCTTTCCTCCTGTTAAGTATTCAGCATTCACATCCCTGAAGCCCCTCACGGACTCTGCAGCCGGCTTGCTCAGCTGTATGAACCAAGGCTGCATTTGCATCCTGGGGTTCTTCATTCTCCAACACTGCCTGTGGCAGAATAATAAGGACAATTTAATTTCCAAAGATAAGGAACTGCCCTTTATCCTGATAAGAAATTTCACTCCCATGAAAGCTTTAATCAGACCACAATAAGGTCCACCTGCCTCTCGCCCACTGATGGGGCCGAATCAACACTAACGTCATATGGGCACAAAGAGAGCCCACGAGTGGATGGAAGGACAGTCCCTAGGGATTAGAGCATCCTGTACTGTGGATTAATCAATACATAACCAATAGCTGTTTTCTAGATTGTTAACAGATCAGTTAGGACTTAAAGAACATGAAACATGGAAAAAAGTGAACACGCCCGAGGTTGCGTAGGATGGAGAGAAATTGATCGTAAGGGTCTTACATTAGGTAGAGTAGGTTTTTAGTTAAAATGTTTATTTATGGCCATATTTCCTTTGTTCTTAGACACAATTTTGGATTTTTTTTCTTCTCATCTGATTGTATGGCTTCTTTCAATGCTGAAAGCATGTTTTAGACTTGTTTAAATTAAAATCATCCTTTTTATATGAAAAAGTAGAAAACCCAGACTTTGCCCAGCACGCTCAGTGGCCCCCTCGCAAGTGGATGAGCAGCCCCGCTGGCCTGGGCTGGCCAAAGGCAGCTCATTCACGATTCGTTATGTTTTCGCTTCCAAGGAGTCGGTGTTTCTTCCTGCGTCAGCCATCTCCACCTGTCCTGTGGACGAGCCAGTGATCCCCCAAAGTGCTAAAATAGCTGCTTGGCTGAAGGAAGGTGCAGGGAGCTGTTGCAGGGCCAGCAGGAGGGCAGTGGGGTCACAGGGGTGACAGCATCTTCCCGGAGACATGGAGCAACAGGTCGCGTGTCCATGTGGGCTGTCCAGAAAGGAGCTAGCCATCGTAATGCTATTTTTCATGTCACGTGGCTGGACACTTTCCAGGCAGCCTTTGTGTATGTACAACCAAACAGGAAAATCCTTGCAGAGTCGGATAGAAAAGCTCTGAATACTGCAGAGAGTACAGGGAACACAAGTGCCACGCTTGCTACCAAGTAGCTTGTCACTCAGGAGGGAAAATCCCACCATCTTCTAGCAAACAGCCAGGGATACGTAGCACAGCGTGAGGATGGTGAGCAGAGGTCGGCTGACAGCCGCGAAGGCAGAACCCCGCCGGGACAGCACCCCTCGCTGCACTGGGGTCCCGTCGTGTCTCCCTCCTCCATGGCACCTAGAGGCTTCGAGACCCGGGGTTCTCCTGCGTGAACTCTGGGGAACTGCACCTTCTCCTCAGGGTGACAGGGCCTCAGGGACATACGCACGGCGTGCTCGGAGCTCTGTGGTGACACAGACGTAGAGGCAATCGCCACCATTTACACTCAGAGGTGTGGACCATAGACTCCAGCCCATGGGAGAGTCCTTGACTGGTCAGGAAAAAGTACAAAAGAGGCTTTCCCCAGGTTTGCATCTGGGGCCCCTCGACAGCCACTTGGGGGTTCTGCTTCTACCACTGACTAGATGTACAGCCTCAGTTCAGACGTTTTCTCTCTCTGGGCCTATTTCTTCACTTGAAAGTTCACCTGGATTTCTAAAACGCCATGAATTTATGAGTAGAAATAGCAGGAATTATCCCTAAATCTTATAGGTTGAAACAACTTAGCTGTGTGCAGAGAAGGTGTTCAAATCACTGCCTTGTTTTTCCTTCTTTGTAGAACAGAAACAGACACATGTTACTGAGTGTAATCTTTTGCCAGGACTTAAAAATATTACTTTTTGTCAGCTGTGGCACGTTTAAACACCCCAAATATTTCAGGAGACAGTTAACTTCTGTTTTAGGAAAGATTTAATAAAGACATTCATGTTCAGACTTGCTCCGCCCGCTCTCTGTCTGCAGCTGGCAGCAGAGGCCGGACACCCACCCGAGTGGTTGGGGCTCTTCGCTCCTGAACTCACCGCTGCACACAGCTTAACTCTTAGCTCATTTCCTCACTTCCTTAAGTCGCGTGAGACATTAGCAGGCAGCTTGCCGTGTGGCAGCCCAAAGAGCACGTGAGTGTTCCTAGTCGTCTGTAACACCCGCGCTGCAGAGGCTGGGTCCTGGGCCTGCCGTGGGCTGGCTTCTGCTCACAGATGGGCAGCTGCACGTTTTTGGAGGCAAGGCAGGGCAAGGCTGGGAAGTTGTTGTTTTGTATCAATCGCTGGTCCTCAAAACACCCGCCTTGGAAATACCCTTTGGTTCTGCAAGCAGTTAAGATCCTATCTCTGCCCCAAATCATCATTACAGGAGAGAGAAGTAATTTTAGTGAGGCCATTAGCAGCACGCCCGAAACATCCTTATTAACTTTTTCTTCTTTTGTGGTCCATCTTTTATCGAGGCCTATCTGCACTCAACATCTGGCCTGGCTGCCAATACTAAATATCATTTTAATAATAATAATACGTTGCACTTTGGAGCTCCCTTTCATCCGAGAAGCCCAGAGCACTTTGCAAACGTTAATTAATTAAGTTCTGTTCGACTCCCTTTGAGGTAGGTATGCCCTGGCGTGGTGCAGGATGGTTCAAGTGGCTCCCTCTCAGGCTCGCCCACTCTGTCTTGAGTGTAAGCAAAACCCCAGCACAGGCTGCCCTGCTGCAGGGCACCCCGAGTCCTGGATGAAAGGCAAGCTCCCCAGCTGAGAACTTCCTAGCAAGGACTGCCCCAGAGATCAGGAGCACCAGGGGTCCTGGCTGGACCCTCCTTCCTGCTCCTTCCCAGGCTCTCCTCACACGTCACTTGACTCACAGGAGAAGAGACAGCACTGATTTTAGAGCCCCCATCCAAGTGGAAAAGTAAAAAATACAAGGCCTGTTTATAAGTCTTGCTATTGCCGAGATCAGAACAGAGATAGACCATCACGTTTCCAGAGGCCTGTAGCCTCACCAACCTTTGCCACTGAGGTATGAGAACAATATAGAACACCTGCGATGGTGTCCGTAATTGCATCTAACGAATATGTACCTAGTGGCTACCGAGTGCTAGCTACGGGGGCAGGTGGCAGGTGGACAAAGTGCTCAGCTCCATTCCGGCCAGAGCTCATGTGGGGGATGACACAGGCCACGGTGGGGAAGACTGCTTCCGACAAGACAGAGGGGGGCTGGATTGTGGGGTGCCCTGAGCAGACCAGGCTGCTCTGAAACTCTGGTGGACCTGGGGGCTTCTTCGGGGAGCTCCTGAAGGCACGTTGTTGAGATGACCTGCTGGCTGCAGAACCCCATTATCACCACTGGTTCTAATGATTTTTTTTTCCTTTGAATCCACTTAAAACATCTATACAGAGATAGAATGGGACCCTCTGCTCCTTCTCATGGCTCATCGGCGTGGATTGGTTTGAGTTTAGGAGCAGACGGTGAGTGGCCTATCGGGTAAAACCTGCTAATTATCAGGAGAGAGAAAGCCGAGCTGCTCTCGGCCTGCTCCTGGGCGGGCAGGCTGCTCCCCACTCTCTCCTAGATGCAGGCTCTGACCAACGCTCCAGTTAGACCTGGGGGTGAAGCCACAGTCTCGAGAGGAAAACTGTCATCATCTCAGTGGCTGCTGGGTGTGACTATGTGTGAGTGTGTGTGTAGCTCTGCTGGGTTCTCTGGCAGGACAGGGCCAGCCCTAGTGCTCTCTGCCCCTCGGGGGTTCCATCCACCTGGTCATCTGTGCCCTGGGCTTTGCACTGACATCACCCTCCTGGAGAACCCTCCAGGCTGGGGCGGCTCTTCCCTCGGTTACTTCTGGTTTGTGTTGTTGCTCTGTAAGTGCCTTGAGCGCTTTCAGAGGCTCCGAGCCCCACCCCTTACCCCACGACAGTGCCACCAGCCTGTTGGAGGGGGACCCTGGTGTTAGCATTTTAGAAACGTCCTCAGGGGATTCCAAGTGTAGCCGAGGGAGTGAAGCAGTGCCTTAGAACGGGAATTCTGAAAACAGCGCTCCAGCTGCGCCTATATTTCTTTCCTCCGCCTGTCATCATTTCCCAGACTTACCCGGCTGGGGTGGCAACAGCAGTGCGGTACGGGTGACCTCCTGTGACCCTTCTCACACCAGGGGCCTTCACCCTTGGAGAGCAGGCACCGTGGCACGTCTTCCTTTCCCTTCCCGGAGTTTTTCTTTAGCGTCCCGGCAGCCAACTCTTCCTTTGCACAGTTTGTTTGAGGTCCAGGGAGATGTTGGCCCTGTCTATCTCAAAATGGCGTCACCTTCCAGACCTCAGTTTGCTGGATTATCTTTCCTAAGAGAGAAAGGAGGGATGCTTTCGTGCTCTTTGTCCACTGCAAAGGCCACCTGCTGATGAGCCTCCTGGATTATGAAGCGTGTCCCCATGATGGGAGCGCACTTCATGGAGAGGATCCTTGCAGGCCATTCCACCTCACACCAGGCCAGTCGCCCTCTGGCAGGCCCACTGTCCAGCACCCATGCCGGCCTACTGATGTGCTCAAACACCAGGAGAAAGCGTCCGCTCCGTGGCGTGGTGGTGAGCAGTGCAGACCCCCCTTGCCCTCCCAGCTGGCCTCACTGGTGGTGTAGCTTCTGCAGCTCTGCAGAGTGAAGCAAACTGCAAAATCCTCACCCCAAACAATGCCTGGGAGGTCTCTGTGCCTTCTGCACTGGGGAGTAAAGGGATGGACACGTAACTAACCTGAGTACAGCGAGGGGGGCATGCCCAGGTTTGGCTCAGGTTCACACAAGCCCCCCCAAATCCAGATACTTATCTGACACTTCTGGGTCTCCCTGGGCATCCTGAGAGACCAGCCAGGAGTTGGGGTGAGTGAGAACGTGGAGCTCTCCACATCTACCTCATCGTCAGAGACGCTGGCCTCTCCCTGGGTGGACGCAGGGGAATTAGGAGGCTCATAGGTGTGGGTCCGAGTCCCCCTAATGATCTCCAAATGGGGACAATCTCATGTGATGACGGGTGAGGACAGGAGTATGGGTGATGGCAGGAACCTGGTGAGCAGGTGCATCTGCGACCTCCCGGCGGCTCTCAGTGTCCCTGTCAGGTGAGGAAGATTGCAGGACATCCTGGGACTGAAGCCAGTGCTGACTCTGCCCAGGACTCAGTTATGTTAAGCAAACCTCTCGTTTCTTCTTCCTAGGGGTCCATTTCCTCGTGTGTGAAAACAGAACTAAGAATTTCCCATAGGCTTCTATTAATATTTAAATAAAATAATAGCCGTTATAGAGTTTTGAAGAATATATAAACACCACTGTATTGTGTGATGACTACCTTTTAAAACATGTCATTCTCATATGTTTGACACATTAGTGACATAGACGGTGAATGGCTGGGTAAAAATAGCCATTAGGTGCTTTTACAACAATAAGTTAGAATTTGAGTGATAGCAAGGGCAAGTTTGGGATTCATTATTGAGATTTTTATTGATTTTTACATAGATTTTTATGTGAGTCCTGGTACATGCTTGCCATACTTTAATTCAGGGTCTAAAACTAACTTACAATATTAGTAGATATTTACTGTATTTGAGCACAACACACCCAAACCCTCCTTCCCTCTCTCCACAAAAAGTCATTAGGCCGTCACAAGGGTCGTTTAGAGTTTGAGTTGTCCCTTGGGCTCAGACCAGGGATCATTTATAGAAAATGGTCTTGGGCCTGTCCTTGGTCCTCTGAGGTTCCCTTAGATGTAGGGTGGAGTTGCCACCTGCCTGGAATCAGTCATGGGCATTCTGGAGCTGTCCCCTGGGTACTGAGACTCAACCCTGTTGCCTGGTGGGTGTCACTCTCTTTATGGACAAAAAGCTATCCAAAGGTGACCAGTGCTCTGCCCAGCCATGGGCACCCAGATCCATAGCTGTGCTAAGTTAAATGCCTCTTCTTCAGGATTTGTTTTCTAAAAGGGCCTGTTTCCTTAACATGAAAAGTGGGCATTTGGAACTCTTTTTAAATAAGTTTTTAAAATGCTCCCATGAACACTGTTTGAAGTGAAAGAACAATTCATGTGTGTGTGGGGTGCAACGGGTATCTCTTCCTTCACACCAGGGCAGTTTCAGCTGTCCAGAGATGATGGGCTGACCTGGGCCACCCTAGATGAGTGAGCCTGACCCTGGCAGGCCGTAGGGTCCGGTCTCTCCTGCGTCCTAGGCAGGCTCTGTCGCCATCCTTCCCGCAGTCCAAAACTATAACTTCTGTTGTAAGTTCCTCAGTATGTTTTAGCAATTGAATCTTCTGGCTTATCTCTGCCCCAAGTGCTGAAGGGCCCCCCATTGCAATCCTGGGCTGAGATCAGGGTGTTCCCAGGGAAAGCTGGTCTCCCAAATGTGTAGATGCCTCCATGTCCGCTCTAACTGTGCTTCTGCCTCCCAAGCATAGAAACCTCCAGACAGTCCCCACCCTCACTGTCGGGGGATGCCGGGGAGTCCTGGGGATGAGGCTGGCTTTGTTCTCTGAATAGCAGGACTCTGGTGTAGATGTGGGAGTCTCTGCCTTGGTTAGCCACACACTGACAGTAACACCAAGATGACACTTTGGCGCGGTCAGTGTTGCGATGTTGGGAGGGGCAATGGCAGAGGTCATGAGACACCTCAGTGAGGGAAGGTCATGGGACACCTCAGTGAGGGAAGGTCAGCAGAGCAGGATCACGGAGGGGGAGGCCCCTGGGCTGTCGGGGCCTCCATTCCACTTGCCAGCGTGGTCAGGGCCCCTCCCCAGATGAGCTGTGACGTCCCGCCCCTGCACTGTGCTTTTCGCCTTCTGTGTTCTTGTTCCCCATGGCCTGAGCTTTGCAGAGAGCTGCAGGGATGGATGGCATTAATGATGGAGAGATTTTGATATGTCCCACAATGTAAGGCTGCTTGCATTTTAATAAGGACCCAGAAAACCTAAAGCCATGGGCCAAAGTCCTAGATCTCTGATGGGATAGTTTTAAGAGCATGTGGAAGTGTTTTTTGCTTTTGTTGGGTTCTATTGGGAATTTTGGTCTCTTCTTTTTGCTTAGATGTTTATTGAGGTATAATTTACACAGAGTGAAATGCACCTCTTGAAGTGCACAGCCAGTCAGTTCTGACAAGTGGATGTAGTCATGTAACCACGATAACCACAACCAATATAGAAAATACTCCCATCATCTCCCAAATTTCCTCTTGCCGTTTGCAATAAATTTCCTCTTCCTATCCAAGACCCTGGAAACCGCTGATGTGCTGTCCTTCCCTATAGCTTATCGCCTCTAAAATCTTCTACTAACAGAATCACACAGCCCATAGGCTTTCGTGTGTACCTCCCGCTGCCTGCGAGCATGGTGACCCTAGGGTCCTCCGTGTCATCACATGTACAGTAGTGGGCCACTCTTGATTCCCGGGTGCTGTGCCACTGGATCCTACTGGGCAGTTTCTCTGTTCACTGGTTGATGGACATGTGGGCTGTTTCCAGTATGGGCTGTCGTGAATAAGATTAGTGCAGACACTCCCATGTGGGTCTTTGTGTGAAGGTGTGATTTTATTTCTCTGGGTTAAATGCCTGCAGCGAGACTCTGTGTTAAGTGTGTGTTTGACTTAATGTACAAAAATGTCAAACTGTTTTCCAAAATAGCTGTATCATTTTGTATTTTCACCAGAAATGAGGGTTCCAATGGCCATGATCTGCGAGAATGTCAGTCATTTTTGTAGGTATGTAGTGATGTCTCACTGTGACTGCCATTGCATTTTCTTTTCCATTTATTTATTTTGCAGTTTTTGGCTGGGGCTGGGTTTGAACCCACCACCTCTGGCATATGGGGCCAGCGCCCTACTCTTTTGAGCCATAGTCGCCACCCTTCATTTTTTTTTTTATTTCAAATTTATAAGAGGGTACACATTTGTAGATTACATTATTATCACTTCCAAGGCAATGTTCCAGTTGTAAAAGAGCCCTACATCCCGGGGTTGTGGTATCTACCCTCACTATGTGCATATTAGGTGATATCCCGTGACACGCCCTCCCTCCCCTGGCGGCCCCCCCCCCCCCGTACTAGACTATGCTTGTGTTTTGTTGTTCATATGAGCATGTAATGGTTTATATATTGGTTGCATATTAGTGTAGAGTTCATTGGATACTTGCTTTTCCATTTTTGCAATGCTGTACTAAGAAGAATGTGTTTCAACTCCATCTAGGTAAACATAAAAGATGTAAAGTCTCCATCTTTTCTTGTGGCTGAATAGGACTGCATGGGACAAATATGCCACAGTTTGTTGATCCATTCATGGGTTGATAGGCATTTGGGTTACTTCCACAACTTGGCAATTAAGAATGGAGCCACAGTGAACATTCTAGTGCAAATGTCTTTGTGGTAAAACGATTTTTATTCTTCTGGGTAGATATCTAGTAATGGAATAGCGGGATCAAATGGAAGGTCAACTTTTAGTTCTTTGAGGATTCTCCATACTTCTTTCCATAAAGGCTGTATTAGTTTGCAATCCCACCAGTAGTGTAGAAGTGTTCCCTTCTCTTCACATCCACTCCAGGATGTGCAGTTTGTGATGTGGGCTATTCTTACTGGAGTTAGATGATATCACAGAGTGGTTTTGATTTGCATTTCTCTGATGTTTAAAGATGATGAATATTTTTCATGTGTTTATTGCTCATTCATCTGTCATTTTTGGAGAAGTTTCTGTTCAAGTCTCTTGCCCATTTTTAAATGCAGTTGTTTGTTCTTTTCTTATTGTTTGAGTTCTTTATAGACTCTAGTTATCAGGCCTTTGTCAGATTCATAACATGCAAAAATCTCCTATACTGAGGGCTGTTTGTTTGCTTTGGTTTATAGTGCCCTTAGCTGTGCAGAAGCTTTTTAGCTTGATAAAATCCCAATAATTTATTTTTGAAGTTGCTGCAATTGCCAGGGGGGGTTTCCTAATAAAGTTTTTTCCCAGGCCAATATCTTCCCATCTTTCTCCCCCACAGTCTCTTCTAGAATTTTTATTGTTAAATCTTAAATTTAAGTCTTTTATCCAGTATCATCACATTTTCTGAATGACAATTGGTGCGTGCTCTCAT
>CAUYON010006868.1:0-18843 GCA_963573935.1 Arctocebus calabarensis
TACATTCAGAAATGTTTTGATCGTACTGTTACAGATAGCCTTCATGGCATTTTCTTGATCACTATATAAAGACATTGATACTCTACATTTAATAAGTTTCCCCAGTACCCTGCTAAGATGCACCGTAGGTGTGATCCCACCTTTTCACTTTTCTAATCCTAAGGTTAGCCTGGTATTCTGGCTCTGAACTAGGCTGCCTCTGCTATAGGAATGCTACCATTTACTGAGCAGTTCTGTGCCATGCACGATGTGAGGTGTGATAATATTGTCTCACTTAATCTATTTGATCACTCACAGGTAGGATGAGAAAGAAGGGCTGCTTTCCTGGGGCCAAAGGTGTTAGAGACTCACTCATAGGCCTTGAGGTCTGGGGCCTGAGCCTGCCAGCCTCCAGCTCTGAACGCAGGGCTAGGCTTCTCCCCAGAGTTCTGCTGGGGAGAGGTCTGTGCTGGGCTGGAGAGGTCCTGAGCCCCATTCAATCAGGTGTACCTAGAGAATTAGAGCTCCAAAGCCTTTCAGGAGAGAGAGCAAATCTCAGTCAGCCCTTGGCTAAGGGGAGCACCTACCTATCCTGCAGGGGGACAGCTTAATCGTCTGCAAATTTCTGCAAATGAATGGAACTGCAGAAGCCAGTCTCCAATTTATTCCATTCTTGCAGCTGACCTCATTGTGCTAGGAGAAAGATTCTGCACTACTCAATTCACATTGTGTTTGCAATCAAACACACGGTTCAGCCAGCTTTGCTCCACCTGGGGCGATATTTAGAATTTGCTTTATTGCCTCCTGGGGCTGAAGTTTGCCTACTTAAGGAAGAAACAGTCAACAAATACCAAACTTTCTGTGCAAATTTAGAAGGTGGGAGAGCAGGACATCAAGTTCGCTTCATTTCTAACTATCTATTTTCCCAATATCCTGGAGGCCGAATGTCAGCAGAACTGAGTCACCCACTGCAGATTTATTGGATGGAGTTATGCTGACAATAAAATGGGATGATACAGAAATTACCCCTGTTGGTCCCTCATATCATATCATGGCAGGGGGCATTTTGGAAGTCATTTTAAAGGTGGGGGTCAAGGAAGATAATGGCTGGTGGATTCATAGGATGGCATGAAGCCAGTCTTCTGTTATAAATTACATCACTCACACTGTTCCCTGGCTACTGGTATGTAAGCAGGAGAAAAGGTTGCAAACCACTGTTCCCTAGAGTCCCCCTGGATTCATGCTTTTCAGAATTGATCCCTAGCAACACCAGAAATGATATTTCCAATAATGGAACTCAAACATCAACGATTTGGGGGATGACCATCTAAAATTTAAAACTAAATAAACAACACGGGATGGAAGGCCTAATAACTTATGAGCCCCTAGAAAGTAACACATTCCCCACGTAATGAATATGACAGTGGCTCCTGCTGTTCCTGCATCTTCAGAGTGGAAAAGTCATTGCTTCAGCCAAAGTAGCCACTGGAAAAAGGTAGCTAGAGATTTCCTTAAGGGAGTTTGAGACTTGAGGGGTAACGCCCAAAGCTCTCCATCCAGCAGATGGCAAGACCTTTTAAAAACATTCCCTTCTCCCTCATTAACAGGGTCTCTACTTCCCTTTATCAAAGATGATACTTCCCATGCCACCAAGGCCAGGGCAGGCAGGAAGCTTGATCTTCAGATGACATCTCTGACCTCTGGGGCCACCACTGTCCTCTTGGCTCTGGTCAGCTCCACTAACTCTTCAGGATCCTCCAGTGGCAGGTGCATGTCTGAGAGCTTTTCACCCAGTGACTCCCTCCTTACCCCCTCCCCTTTTTGCCTGGTTGATCCCTCAGTCACCCTCCTCCTCTTCACTCAAGCACCCCGTCTACACTTCCTGGTCTGTTTTGCTGTGGGCATTGCCTGCACCTGGCCCTTTCTGTATAAAGTCCTGATCTGGGATCCAGATGACACATTCATTCAGGGCCAGTGTTCAATCCCTGTCTGTCTTCCATACAAGGCCACCAGCTCCTTCCAGGCTGGCATGCATTTTCCCACTCTTGGGTACCTCACAGACTGGCACAAGCCCAGATATAGAGCAGGCATCCAAAAAGTATTATGAAATACAGAGGTATTACATGAATGAAAGGTTATTGTCAGAATTGGGGAAATCTAAGTAATGGATTTAACACAATGGCTGTTTCAGAGTATTAGCTCCATAATTGTGTCTAATAAATAAGTAACTAGGATATTTATGATTCCACTTTGATTTCCTCTCCAAAAGAGAAATCTTCCCTATAACAACAATCAAACCTCCATACTTAGTGTGGATTCTTTCTCCTGGGGAGTCCAACACTTTTTGAAGTAATCAAGTCAATGGACAATTTTTTAGGAAGTTCTCCTTTTGGTTAAACTGAAATCTGCCTCATGGGTTATGGCTTTGTTTTCTGCAGTTGTACAGATGTTCACCCCTTCTTGATATGACAAGCATCAACTACTTGAGGTCAACCAGGTGTTTCTTCTGCATCTCCCACTTTTATGTACCTTGTACCTTTTTTTCTCTCAACATTGCCAATTCCAGTTTCCCTCCTTATATGTTGTACTTTATAAACTAGTATGCTGACTATAAAGTTGGGAAATATTAAGAAAACAAAAATAAAGCATACAACGTTCATAAAGTTCTAATAAATGGGTATACGTTTATGCTTCAAAGTTAAAGACCTTTTTTTCTGAAAAGCAATGTTAACAGTACAATTGGCAGCTCTTAAAGTGTTTGTGTTCCTTGATGAAGCAATTTAATTCTAATGCAAGGAAATAATCAAAACATGTCCACATAATACACATGTGAATCTGTTTGCTATGATATTATCAGTAAAAGGACAGGAAAGGAAGTAACCACACTATCTGGGAAGAGGAAGAGATTTAAGGGTTAAATATACCTTTTTTTGTGATTTCCTCCAACTCCCAAGCCACAAATACCTAAATGCTTAAAACATACATTTGCCCCTACAAAAAGAAAAAAATATACATGTGAACACATATGCACACATACCATCTATAGTGGTTCTCAGTCTTCCTAATGCCGCAAGGTATTTTCATTGTTAAAAAGGGGTCACGACTCACAGGTTGAGAACCGCTGATAGATACACAAATTCCTAACCATTAAGGATTTTCTGTGTCTTTCTGATCTCTCTCTTTTTCACTCTTCCTTGCTTACTCTAGGCTAGGTAGAGTCACTAGATGGCAAATTCTGGGTGCCAACTTTATCTCTTTTCTGTAGTACACACTAGAAGAATAAGAGTTGTCTTGGGCCACACACCAAGGAGAGCTGATGAGCAAAAAAGAAGATATGTGCATACTTTCCATGATATCCAAGACCACAGATGAGAAAAACAGACTCAAATAAACTACATGTGGCCCCTGGGCTGCAGGTTAGACACCCCTCTACATGGAGCATGGATCCCGACTGACAGATTCATAGGTTGTTAATTGCCCGTTTGCTGGAGTACTATGCTGTCTTCACTGCCACATAGATGGAATACATGTTGGTTGTATGTGTGAATAAATGAAAGAACAAATGAATTCACAAAGACACCAAGGTGTAGGAAGAAGGAGGAAACTTGGAGGTAGGTGAAAGGAATAAGCAAAGCAAAGCAGAGAGTTCTAGAGTTATTATACTGTTCCCCCAAATGGAACACAGCCTCAGAACTAGGAATGTTTCCTCCAAACTCAGTTTTACCAAAATTACATGTGTATGCAAATTTTTATTCATAGTGATATTAAAGAGAGGCTCATTAACATAATATGGGGTGTGTATAATGTCCTTATGCCTGTATATGACCTTGATGGATACCCTGGATAGTGGCTTAGACCCACCTCTGTGCTTAACATGCATGAGATAAAGTGACACAGGACCGAGTGCGTCATCAGAGAGAGAGTCATAGGGCTTCTCTTTCTTTGTTTTTCTCTTTAGGCTTGTGAAATTCCATGAAATTACAAAACTATGAGAGGAGAAGTGGCTGGTTTTATGAATTCCTGTTGAAGTCAGGTTATAATGATTTATTGACATGGCCCTGGGCTTTTATGTTGGGCTACCTCAAGTCCCTCCCCATGTGCCATCTCAGTTCCATGCTCCAGTCCACTGCAGTTCTCTGCCCAGACACACATGGAATTCCCACACAACATCTACTTGCTCTGATGTAGACTCTAAATTGGCCTGGGATGCTGTTATCTGCTTCTCTCTAACATTCAGCAACTCTCTCCCACGTGATCGACACCCTGGCCTCCTGAGCTACTTGCAAATCCTCAGACACAGCACACTCATCCCCACAGTTCTTCTTTGCTTCCTCCATTTGACTAGAACCTCCATCTTCTTTATGCTTGAGTCTGAATGTGCCTCTCACAGGAAGTCTTCCCTGGCTCCCTACTTTGGGTTCAGTAACCTTCCTTTCCCTTTAGTACAGTGTTTTAAAAATGTTTCAAATAATCTTTTAAAACACTGTACTAAATCTTTTTAAATTTAGAGACTTTAAGACTTTAAATCTTTTTTTTTTTTAATCTCACAGCACACTTGAACCTATAGTTAAACTTCTGTGGCACAATTAAATTACATTGATCAAAAAACAGTAAACTAAAGAATACTTAGTATGCTTTGAACGCCTTTCAAAGTAATTTAATTAATGGCCTTTAAAATTCTTCATGGCACACCTAAGACGCTCTTGGGACACCCTGGTTGAAAATAACTGCTCTGGACCATCACTACATACTGGGCCTTCTTCTACCATGGAACTACCCTGTGATAGCATGTTCATAAAGTTAGGGAATTTTTACCCTGCCTCTCAAGACTATAGTCATGTTGAAGGCAGGTTTTATCACTTACCATTTCTGCACATATACAGGTATTTATTTTTCCAGCCAACATATCTATTGACCACATTCCATGGCCAGCCATTGTGGTAACTGCTGAGTATTGACTAAGCAGGAACGGTTCAATCTCCCCCGGAGCCTCTCATTTTGAAAGGATGAGTCAATTAAACAAATAATTAAACATAACCCTGAGCATTGTAAAGTAGCTCCAGTTGATGTAATGGCCAGAAAGTAAGACTTCAAAATTTTTGTGTGGTAAAGGCCTAGGATCAGCAATATGATCGAAAGGAAAAAATGTTGAACATGAGTTTGCCCGGCATTTATGGGAAGACAGCCTACGCCAGCCCTTGGAACACTCAGCAGGCACTGATTGTTTTATGGAAGAAAGGACAACTAAGCTAAGACCCGGAAGATAGGTGGAATTCATTTGATAAAGGAAAATAAGGAGGTGGGGCAGCATAACTCTAGTTCTGGGAAATAGCCTGAGAAAAGAACAGAGGCAGAAGATGGTCGAAGACCAGGAGGGCTGGGGCAGAGATAGTAAGGAAGGCTCCCAGCAGCTCTGGGAGAGGCCAGACGTTGATAGAAGCCAGATCTCACCGCTGTGGAGTCCTGTTTTGAGTCCCCAGGACACTGGCAGACACTGAATGGTTTCAAGCAGAAGTCTGAGATGTACTCTTGCTTTTGACCTGTTCTTGTTGGAGCTGCAGAGCCATCATGAAGACCTTATTTCCTGCCACTGGTTAGATTTAACCCAGCTCCATATATAAAAAGTGAACCTAAAAAGTGAAACAGCAACAACAACTGACCCCACACCTTCTATCACTTGTCTAAACTGCCAACTTCCCCATGTTTGAACTTCTAGTTAAAAAATAAAATGAGACTATACACTCTAGATGAAAACTTGCGAAAGTACACTTACAAGATGAAATTGCATCTGAAATATTTCATAAATCTAGCAGAAGAAAGAAACACACAAATCAGGACTTGCTATTTTCATTGGAGATGAAAAATGTTTTTAATGTTATTTAGATTCCTTAGTCAGAAGACCCTTACACCATGTGTGACAGTGATGGTAATACAATGGACACACATTCCCTCTATCTGCTCTGCCATTGATAAAACATTCATGTTAAATAGCTACTTGTGACCACCTGGAGGCATCCTCCAGCCCTCCACAGATGGGCTTGTTTTTCTAATACACATAAGGGCTCCTGTCTCCACGGCTGTATCATCTGAGCATGGATTCTGGATGTGAGAACATGCAACCCAAGTACCACGCCTCCCTCATCTGCCTGAGCTCCGAAATGTGTGACCTGCTTTTGAAAAAGACAGTCTCTGTTAGAAAAACTCACACTTGGAAAAACAATTCTCAATTCAGTGTGTATTTATTTATTGGGTGTTTGATGTGTGTTTCCCTTGTGGAACTTTCACCGTAAATAATACGCAGCTATCCTCAAGCACCTAAAATTCAACACGTCCTAAACCGAATTGAGAATTCTGTCCTTCCCACCTCTGACTGCCAAAACCACAAGTTTTCTGGCACCCTTTGCTCAGCTGCTAAAGGGTCAGCCACTGACATCATAAGAATGGTTTCCCTGATTTCCACCACGAACACTACACCACCACAGGGTTGCCAACTCCTGCAGGCTCTACCCAGGGGATATTCCTGGATTCCACCTGCCCCTTCTCTCTGACCACCTTCCCTGCTATGATCATCACCTTTCATCTCCTTCACTGCAGTCCACAGGAGAGACCCTCGTGACTTCTGGTCTCCTTTTTATACACAGTCCCAACTGATAGTACAATGGCATCAACCAGGACTTCAACGAAGTCCTCCCAAAGCTGATGCTGAGATGAGGATTTGAGAGAATGTCGTTTATTTGGAGAGTGATTCTGGGAGACCCTGGGAGGAAGTAAGGCAGAGAAGGCAAGATGACAAATGAAGGCAGCGTCAATGAGCGAGTTGCCACTGGGGAATGCGAGAAGCCCATGCAGAATGTGTCACTCAGAGGGGCAAGGAGGTTGAGAGGGTTTTATCCCAGTTCCATAGGCCCTGGGGGTGCTCTGTCTCTGGGTTGGCAAGGAAGGCAGAGACTGCCAGTGGAAGGCTGGCCTCATGTGTTCTAATGACACAGCCCAAGAATGCCCAGGCGGGGCATGGGACAGAGTCTCCTGTTCTATATAAGGGTCTGCCCTTTGTGGTCTTGGGCTCCCTCTACTGCCTTGAGCACACTGTATGGTGAAGGAAAACCATGCTAATGTTTCATAACCCTGGCTTTACCTACACACCTGGGCAGGGAAGGAAGAGAAATAAAGAGATAAAGAGAGACAGAGGACAGAAAGTCAGAGGAGAGAACCAATAATGTAATTGTAAATAATTTCCTCCCATGATTTTACTCTGTAAACAAATGCCCCAGAATCGACACTCAATGAGCGATGTAATTCGGCTGCTAACTCAGTTGCATTCTGAGGGTAAGTGCTGGCCACACCAAAAAGAGCTCTTGTGTTTAAGTGCAGAAGTTTCCATACCTTTCAGATAAAAGGCTCCTAAATTCAAATGTCTTTCTCTGGTGACTCATGGAGAAACATAATTTGTCCCATGCTGGAAAGAAAGCTGTTTGCGTTGGTCTTTTGGGGAGACAGAGTCAGTCTCCAAAGTGAAATCTTTCCTCAAAATCTTTCCTTTCATTCATTCATTCAAAAAATATTTATTGAGCACCTGCTAGATCATTTCTAGGAGCTGAGTGTATCACCATCACCACCAAGAATGATAGCAAAGTTCTCTCATTTCTAAGATTCCCCCAAAGGAGGCCTTCTTGCTGGTTTTTCTGGCTAGAAAATTGACTTACAACTTCCCAATAAGTTCTTAAATCAGACTCCATAAAACATCACATTATGTGGCCTCACCAGAATTATATTTTGAACTACTTGACACACTGCTCATTTATGGGATGAGTGCTCGTGGTACTTTAGGGCTTGACGTATGACAACGTAATAGTTTTGGCGTCTTAGCTAGCTACACGGCCACCCCTCTGCTATATGGCTGGAACCCCATCCAGAGGCAAAGCCAGGGAAGAAAAATAACCTAACTCTGGGAGCTTTCTCTATTACATCTCATTTCCTCAGTCTGCCTGCCCTCAACAATTCATCTGTTCCCCATTCCTCACAGTTTTCACATATGCACATGTGTGCTTGAGTGTGAGACTGCACAGAGATTTTAGTTTAGCATTCAGTAGGAGGGATGGGCTATAGCGGGCTCATTGCCATGTCAGATCATATGATTTTTTTTTAGGATTCATTTTTTATTCTAAATAAAATAGGTTCATCATAGAAATTCTAGAAAATACATTAAAATACAGAAGATCAACTTATTTACAATCCTGTTTCAGATAAAATAGCATTTCTGCAGACTTCCAAGTTTTAATACGCTTTTTTCTTAAGTGGAAATTGAAGAGTCTGGCCAGGCATGGTGGCTCATGTCTGTCATCCCAGTGCTTGGGGAGGCCATGGCCAGAGGGTTCTTGAGGTCAGCACCTCAAGAGAAGCCTGGAAAACATAATGAAACCTTGCCTATACAAAAAAGTAAAGCTAAACAAAAAAATGCCAAGTATGATGGCATGTTACTCAGGAGGCCAAGGAGGAGGGTTGCTTAAGCCTAGGAATTTGAGGTTACAGTGAGCTATGATTGTGCCATTGTACCAGTGTATCAACAGAGTAAGACCCCATTCCTAACCAAAAAATAAAAAAATAAAAGAAAGGAAAAAAAGAAAGGGTCTGAACAATTTTGCACTTTGTCCTTTGAGCCTGATGTAAACACCACCCTTTCCCCCTCCCATGTTGCAGACTGTATAAACATGTGAGTAGCTGCACAGTGCTACTCTCAGGTATCAAACCATTTCCCTGTTGTTACACATTACATGCTTCCATTTGTTTGTTACTTTAAATAAAATGCAAACAACATGGCATTGTGTCTAAAGTTTTATTTGCTTTCTTTGTTTTCTCTTTTTCAGATTCTTTAGAGTAGATTAGGAAATAAGGTGTTATTGGATCAAAGGTTATGGATATTTTAAAGATCCTGTGACACACGGCCAAACCACCCATCACCACTGGAAAGAAATGTACTCTTGCAGAGACAGGCATTCCAGTGGAGTTTGAAAACATCTCTGCGATCGCAACATCTGTGTTCTGACCATATTGGGGTTGCCTGACTGCATGTCTTGCCTGTGTTGTCCCTCTAACTAGGATCCCCTCCGCCCTGGCTCACTTTTTTCTCAGCGTGGGTCTTCTCTACCTGCCTAATAACACACAGACAGACAGACATACAGATGCATGCATACTTAACAGTGGGTTCCTATTATACATTATGTCATTTTCCAGCTGGGGTTAGATGGCTAGATCTTGGATCTTAAGTTTCTATTAAGTTTAAGTTTCCACATCCCATTAGTAGATGCAAACACAAGCTTTACCTTTTAAACTTTAATAATTAAGTATCAATTGAATAAATGCTATCTCGTATCACATGGCAAGCTGATTTTATCCCTTTTCTTTTTTTTCAAAGGCATTATTTGAGGTTTCCCTTCCTTGCGGTAACTCTTAAGATAAGAAAAACCTTGTGCTTTTAGTAATACCTGATGCCTAAATCATCGCATTGGGAGTGATGCTAGCTGTGTTCTCCCCCAGCAGGAGACAGCACAGGCTGCTGACGTGGATGGGGCAGCAACCATGCAAAAGGGCTCCATGTGCCAGTTCAAGGCCCGCTGTCCATGGTGGTAGATGTCACCTGGTTATTCCAGAATGGACTCAGAGAAAAACAAAATATACCTTTGTCAAATACAAAACTGAGTCCTTTGTTACTTTAACACCCTAAGGAAAGTTCAGCTTTTTGCCATAGTTTTAGGGAGATTCAAGTAAAGCAGTGCCCAACTGACCACAACAGGGGTGACATTGACCCTTCCCTAAGAATGGCTTGTCCCTTTCTTTGGTAGAATAACAGTGAAGGGAGAGGACAGCCTGGTATTTAAGAAAAAGGACTCTTGGGGGTGGGGCACAATTATAAGAGGGACTTTATGTAACAAATGCAATCAGTGTATCTTAATTCTTGGTACCCTGAATGAATCCTGAAAAATAAAACAAAACAAAACAAAAAGAAAAAAAAAGGACTCATTGCCAGAATTCAATGGAATTGGTCCATTTTTGAGATCCTTGTTCCTCCTGTTTTATCCCCTTACCTTTTGTTCATTAACTTCCTAATGGAATGGCTGGAAACTCTAAAATTAGAAAGCTATTTCCCACCTTAGCTGCCAAAGTCAATTGCCCCCTGCGCCCAACCTATTTTTAAATATCCTCTATGATTGAAATTCAAGATTGTTTTGCTTAGGGAGTTATTCTTAATATTTAACCTAAATTATACTCTTTTCCCCTCCCCCTGTACATTTCTTCTCTTTCATTGAAACCTCCCCCAAAGCTCCCGTGCTATTCTTCTTCCTCTTTTGTTAAAGACATTTTAATTAAGACACTAGGGTTACCTTAACCTACTTAAGCAAAAATCTCCCTTTTATGGGGCTCTCCTCAGTGAAGCCGGGAATCCGCAAAGTGCCTTTCATCGGCCTGTTCAGTTTCTTTCTCCTCCTTTTGTTCTGTGTTTTTGGTGGATTACACATTGTCACATTTTAATTCAGCTCCAACCTCTATCCCACACTATGCAGTTTACATTAATAAATTCATTTTCACAATAACGTATGCAATGTTGCATGTCTCCCACGTCACTGATTACTGTGTCCTTTGAAGGTTCAAAGGTATGTCAGATCTACCAGAAAAAAGGAGGGAAAAAAGAAAGACTACATTTGATATTCTCCAACATCTGAGGCTTCCCTGAGCCCAAGAGTTTTGATGTTAGGGTGGTGAAATAACAACAGCTTTAGAAGAAAAAAAAAAGAGCATGTTATAAATATTCAGTTGTCATCTGATAGTCATTCTTCCTTAAAAGACAGAAGAATCAGGCTTTGTTTTCTAAGCTGAGATTGGCAAATACAGCAACCATTTGATAATAGAGGTAAGAAAATCTATTATGGTACCAAGAGAAATATGTTGGCATCCTAGTTATTCTGTGAAGTTGCCCCACAGGAAGGGAGCACTTTTTTATTTCATTTGTTTTCAAATACTTCTCCATGTCTAACTCACATAGTATTTTACCAGTAGCAAAATACCTTTGAAACTCAATGAGTTTTAGATGATGAGAGAGAACAGTTTCAAGTACTTACTAAGAACTAAGCACGAGGTCCTGCAAATCCATTCCTTTTTTGATACTTGAATAATTTATGTGGTACAAGTAGCATTATTGTCCCAAGCTGCAGATATGGAGATTGAGGCCTTGAAATGTTGCGTACTTTGCACATACTTCTGGAGGAGTCAGGATTTGAAGCCTGGTCATTTACTCAGAACTCAGGTCATCACCCCCTCTACTCCTTGCCCCCTGCATAAGCTTTCCATATAAAAATTTTCACTACTGAAAAGATTTAATTCACAATCTCTTCCATTAAACTTGCATGGATCACATTTATCCTTTTGTGGTTACCATCTGCAAAATATATTCAGATTTTGACTGTTTGTCACTTCCCTACCCTCATCTGAGTGTCCACCCTGATCCAGGCCTCCTGCCTTCCTCCCGTAAGGGCCCTTGAGATTGCACTTGGCCACTGGTTATGATTCAGGAGAGTCTCTCAATCCAAAAATCCTCAACTTAATCACACTTTCCATGCTTTATTTTGTTCTTCTTTGCAATATAATAATCTAATATATAAATATCATATGCAAATATATTTAATATTTAATAGTATACCAAAAACTAGACACATAGAGTATATAAGCATATAAATACTTATTTATTTCATGTATTATTTGTCACTTCCACTAGAATGTCAGCTTCATAAATGCAGCTTTTTTTTTTTTTGGTCAATTTTCCACACCTATATCCCCTGTTCCAGATGGGGGTGGGGGCCTCCAAATCTCCAAGCATAGTCCCTTGACCAAATCCAAAGCCCCTTGACTGAAATCTACCTTACGTCCTACAACTATGTCTGTAGGGAGCCATGTCCCCTGAGGGGAAGGCTGCAAAATCTGGATTCAGCCAAAATGCTACACTCAAGGATCCAAAAGGCCACATGTGGTCCCAAGGTGGGGACCACACCCCCACCTTTCATGGCATATAGTTAGTGCCTAATAAATATTTGACACGACTTAATTTATGTTATCGTGAGCTGAAATGTAAAGGATCATAATCACATTGGAAATGAAAAATGAGAAAATTCAATCAGCCATGATTCACTGAACACTTATTATGTGACTTCCACTAGTTAAATGATGTGTGAAATACAAAAATGCATCCGAGCAGGTGTCAGGTGACCATTTATGGTCGTGAAGCTTGTGCACCCCACAAAAGTCCTTGAAGGAGGTTGGTGAGGACTGAAATCTACACTATGACACTATGACCTGCCACTATGTGTCCATGGGAGCCACGACCCCTGAGGGGAAGGTGGTTTCTAGCTAACACAGAGGTGTGGTCACCTTGTCCACCCTGCCCTGGTACTACCCAAATGGCCTGAGCCAGCACTAGGTTCCTGCTCCAGTGTGTCATGCAGGCTCGTGAGACAGCAAGAGCAGATCAGGAAGAAGAACCACCTAGAGGCAGCAGCCAAGGGCAGCCTCAGACACGGGGAATGGTGATGAAGGCAGCAGGACCACTGGTTTCTAGGAGCATAAATGAGATTCCGCTTCTGCCAAAGATGTCTTGGTCTAGACTTTTGGGAAAGCTGATTGCTATCTTGCTTCTGGATCAATCCTTCATGACATTAGGAAATCTACTGTCCTTCTCTGAACATCAGTTTCTTCACCCCTGAAATGGGTGCGATGATCCTGCTCACACAGCAAATCTTCCTTGATCCCCGCATCTAAAATACCTGATACTCCAAACATTTCCCATTTCCCTCCAAACTTTATTCATATCCCTTGTTACGATCTATCATATCACGCGTTTTACTCATTTATATTATTTTTGTCTGCCCTCCCCTCCCCAGCAAATTCATAACATCCTTAAGGCAGGGATTAATTTTTACCTTTCTTATTTATAATTATGACCCTAGAACAGACCTTGGCATTTAGTATGTGCTCAAACAGCATATGAATTGAATGGATGATGAATTAATCCAGTTGAGAAGGCAGAATAAGCTTATGTGGAGCAATACCTTCCATGGAGATACTGAATTGTGTTTACTGGCTATTAGCAGAAATAGAGATTGTGACTGTGTGATTAGGGCAGTGGGCTGAACACTAACTTGGTCTAATAGAACAGTCTGGATGGACAAAGTGGAACTCAGAGGTAAAAATAAAAACAAGAATGATGATAGTACCTCTCATTAAAAAAAGTTACAGCTACTTAGGAAGCTGAGGCAGGAATACTATTTGAGCCCAGGAGCATGAGGCCAGTCTGGGAAGCACAGCAAGATCCCATCTCAAAAGAATAAATAAAAGAGATAGAAAATGAGTGTTATATGTTGTAGCAAGTTCTTATTATTCTTGAGCTTTCTCAGGTCGTTTAAGGTATAGAAAGACCAAAACTCACAGGGTGATATAAGCATTATAACAAATTAGAGGCAATTCAAGATTATTTGCATTGCCAAGAGTTGCACATTTTTATATTAATTTTAACAGACCTTGGGCATAGGCAGGAATGTTTCATATTTTTTAGACTCAATGATTCTTTGTAATGATAAAAAACAGCCACTGGTCCCCCTTCTATGTGGCAATGTCAAATTTTGTTGAGAAAAACTGAATTTTTATCAAGGTTAAACAACTTGTCTTGGGTACAGATAAACAATAACAAGGGATACTGGTATTGATTTGAGTCTATTCTAATACTTTTTAGATGTCCACTCAATATTGACATTATTCCAAGGACAGGATTCTAATTTTTTATTTTCAGAGGTGTTCAGAGAATTCTATTTTATGGGACTTGAAAAATACTTTGACGTGGCCCCAACCTTCAAAGGCATAGACAATTTTTCCTTAAAACAAAAACTGAGATATTGGAACCCTGGCATAAAAATCATCACTTTTAGGTACAAGCTGAACAGTAGTTTCTAATCTACCCTTGTGGTTGATAAGAAGTAAGAATATCACAGGCAATTAGCACAGTATCATTTACACAGGCTCCCTCATCTGTGCCCCTCACCCCCAGCACATAAGTGTGTTCAGTGCAAGGGAATTCAACTCAAATCAACTTACTTTGCACTGATACATGCCTGCAAAGCACAGATTTTCATATTCATAATTTAAACTGGGCTTCACCAGAGACTCTCAGTTCTGAAAATGGAAATCGTGAGTCATGGTGGCAAATCAAGTACTTACGAAATGTGGTCATAGCCCAAGGATACTTTTTTTATAATTGTACTTTCACTTTTGTGATTAGTCCTTTAGCTATGGCACAGAGAAGATGCTTTCCATCTTGTATTACAATAGCTATCGGGTAACTTCTTCAGGAGAATTGTCAAAATATGCAGGTCTCAGCTGCAGATCCCTGCCCAAGCCTTCTCTCTGGGGTAATGCCTGATATTCCCCTGCGTGGTCTCTGGGCTGCTATCAGACAGAGCTACGGATCCACAGTACAGCTTACAACGGAGGGTTGCTGAACTCCTGAGAACTGGTGATTAACGTAAGTAAGATTCACAAGGACAGAGTCCAAAAGTAGACTGCAGTGGTCTGCACCGATAGCTGGTAAAGGCTGGTGCCCTTAAGGAGGGCATATTCTATCATTATTCACACATAGAATTCTTGACCTGTGAAGTTCAGCACGAGGTGACTGCACATTTCCTCACCGCATTATACCCTCTACCTTGATCTTTCTTTTGTTGCTGCCTCTTAAACACGTGTTCAACCTTTACAGAATAGCTAAAATACTCTGACTTCCAGTGAACTTGAACGGATTCCCTGCAGGTAGCATCAATGTCTCCTTTCTCTGTACTTCTGAACATCTTTGCTTGGCCTCTCTCAGAGAAGTTCACTTGTTCATTTGTGTGTCCTCCCTGCTGCCTCTCAGGGAAGATACACTCTGGGGCTTATGGGCTGAAAATAACAGGTGTTTTTCCTGACGTTTCCCTCAGGCCAATCACCATCTGAGAGACATTCCTGTAACCAAACCATAATAATAAAGAAGGAAAAATGGGAGCCAAAAGCAATCAGATGTCTACATGTGGCACTGGACAGACGTGGGTCTCGCTAGGAATGTCTCCCCATTTTTCACCTTCCTTTGCAGGTAAGTTGGGGCCATGTGACTGAAATTTGGAACTATTTGTTATAGTAATCAGGATTACTTGCTGATCAGTACATATGTATATCCTGAGTACTTAATGGCAGACTTTATATCATGACCTTAAAAATAGGTCTAACTCTTGGCCCCAAACTTGCCTATTCTTAAAAGCCCACCTGTAATAATAAACTCTTCTGGGAGTTTACTATTACAAATGCTTTGCAAAATTACTTCACTTGGTAATTTTGGTAGCCATTTCTTTCCTTGGGTTACATATTTGTATTGATTGGCAATTCTTTGGATAAAGGCCCCAAGAAGAAGGTAAGAGGTACAAGCTTCCAACAAATTCAGGGGAATTTCCATGCAGGGGATGGATTATGGTAGTTGAACTGATTTCCACATGTTGATAAGAAATCAGTACATTACAGTAGTTGTGGTGTTTCCTCAGGGCAAATGCAAATGTATCCAACAGGAAAAATCTATTTCACAGAGTCAACACTTCAATAACATAAGACGTTTTGGAGAAGGTAGAAAGTATGGAGAGAATGAGGAGATAGAACAAGAAGTTCATCTCACCAGGCACCAATGGATGGCCTCTTTTGTAGAGGGAGGTAGGAGGGATCTAGAAATTCCTAATTGAGTTCAGTGAGCAACAATAAGGAAGAGAAAAATAAGACTATTTTATAACCATTCTCATTATCGTATTTCTTTCAGTAGACACCATAACAATGCCTTCTTGGCAACTCAGGGAATATTTTAGCTTTGGTACAAAGCTTGGGAAAAACTGCTATTACTTTTATTTTTATAAATGAAACATCTCTGCAAACTTTTCAAATATCAACTCACATTAACATTAACCAATGTTAATTTTTTTTTTTTTTTTTTGAGACAGAGCCTCAAGCTGTCACCCTGGATAGAGTGCCGTGGCATCACAGCCCACAGCAACCTCCAATTCCTGGGCTCAAGTGAGTCTCTTGCCTCTGCCTCCCAAGTAGCTGGGACTACAGGTGCCCGCTACAACGCCCGGCCATTTTTTTTGGTTGCAGGCCATTTTTTTTTCATTGTTGTTTGGCGGGTCTGGGCTGGATTCGAACCTGCCAGCTCAGGTGTACGTGGCTGGTGCCTTAGCCCGTTGAGCCACAGGCACCGAGCCGACATTAACCAATGTTAATTAATGAATGTTATATTACCCACATCAACGATGTTGTATTTTAAGAAAAATTAACTTACTAGATTTCCAATCTCACGGCAGAGTCTAGACTGGCTGAGTGAATCTAGATAGATAAGCTTCCCATGCTTTGTGGCAACAGTAAGTGTGCTCGGGAAAAGTGCATATGCCTAGATTTCTGACAATCCAAAATAGAGAGAATAGAATTGCACAGGCAATAAGAGAGACAGCAGTTTTCTTTAAGTGGCAGAGAAAGAAAATAGTAATCAAAGAGGATAGAAAAAAAAAAGAATAACAAAGACGGATGAAGCTTGTTTAAGGCTTCTATTGATTTGCACTATTTTATTAAATCAGCATGGTGCTCAAAAGGAACTATGGCTGACAAGTTAATGAACTCTAGTTAGAAATTTCCAGACGAAGCTGAGGATGGCATTAACATCTGTCTTGTTTTAATCATTTAAGAGCTTACCTTGCAGAAAAGTCTTGATCATTACAAGGGGGCCCAAATGATTTGCAGTAACAGTCACTATCAGTCAAATACTGAGAAGACAAGGGCTGCACAAACTAGCATGTTTGTAGTGGGAGGCATTTAATGCCACCATGTTAGACTTGAATTAAAAACCTAGGTTCTAGTCCCTGTTTTCCATTTAATAATTGGATCACTTTAAATAAGTCTGAGCCTAATACTTCCTTCTATAAAATGGGAATAATGATGCTAATTTTGACAGATCATAATTAGGACTGAATGTGCCAAGTGATAGGGATTACTTATTATTTCAAGATTCTTCTACTTGGTAAGATAATGCCAAATGAATTAGAACATAGAGACTTTCTTTTTTTTTAATGGCTATTCTTAATTCCAGCATTGCCTAGTATTCATGGAAAATTTCCCAGATTTGGGGGGCCTATCAAAATTATTTTCAAAATTACATTTATAAACACACAGGTGTGAGGGATGCATTTATCTGTAAAAGACTTAAGAACTATTGCTTCAAACTTTTTGGAGTTTTTTTTTTTCTTCTTCTAGATTTATTTATTTATTTTTTAGTTCCACCTATTTTTTTTATTAAGTCATATACACATAGATCATGAATACATTTATGCATAGGTGGTGTACAGTGTGTTGTGTTTTTTAATACAATCTGACATGGTTACATCAAACCAATCAACATAGCTTTCACTTCATTTACTTGATTATTGTGTTAAGACACTTATGTTCTACACTTGACAGATTTGACTTGTACCCTTGCAATATGCTCCATAGGTGTGGTCCCACCTTTTACCCTCCCTCTAGCAAACCTTCCTTCCCACTCCAATTATTCTAGATTTTTAAAAATGATTCATAAAACAAATTATTATTAAACACCCACTATGTGCCAGGAATTGTTCTAGTTGCCACAGATACAGTGTATAGTGAAAAAAACAGACAGAAATATCTTTCCTTTAAGAAGCTAATATTCTAATAGGTTTATTGTTTAGTATAACCTATGCAATGAAATATCAATACCTAAATTGTATGTTTCAAGCAGTGATTTTTCAACTGGTGTGCTATGACAGAGTATTAAATGTGCTGCAAAAATTTTTAAAGATCATTGATTAGTTTTGAAAAAAAATTCAAAGCACAGTAAGTACATTCTTTTTTTCACTGTTTTTTTTCTATCAGTATAATTTAAGTGTGTTGTGGAAGTTTAACTATAGTTTCAAGTGTGCCTTGAGATTTAAAAAAAAGGTGGAAAACACTTGTTTAGAGAAACAAAGGAATAGAAAGTATTTTGTGTGAGACCAGCCAGTGACCAAGTGGCTGTGCGAAGTATCAAGACCTGTTTTGAGCTGACTTAGTTTCCAGTTGGGACTCATTCCAAACCTCTCCTCTTCACCTCCAGGGATGAATGTAGTTGTAAGAAACTAAAATACATATCAGAATTGTCCAGTTGTCTTTGTGGGCATAAAATATGTCCAGGAAGTCACCCATCATGATTTCCAAAGAGAAGGGCCACATATGCAGATTTGGTCATTAGGTTTGTAAAGCTATACTGAAGGGGAATAAAACTGTTCCTTCTACTGACTAAAAATTTATCCTAAAAAATGCCATAACATGGCATAAGGAAAAGTGTTATGAAAAGTTCATGGAACATTTTATTTTTACTGATAGCAGAAGAAGTTAGAGAAAGAGACAGAAGGGGGAAGGCCAAAAAGAGAAACGAGGAGAAAAGAAAGGAAGCAGAAAAGAAGGAATAAAAGACAGAAGGGCACCGCTGAAATGTTTTTTAAAGGAGAAATGCTTTATGTTTACAAACACTATGGCTTGTGCAGCACCTGTGGCTCAGTGGGTAGGGCGCTGGCCCCATATACCGAGGGTGGCGAGTTCGAACCTGGCCTCGGCTGAACTGCAAAAATGGAAAAATAGCCGGGCATTGTGGTGGGCGCCTGTAGTCCCAGCTAGTCGGGAGGCTGAGGCAAGAGAATCGCCTAAGCCCAGGAGTTGGAGGTTGCTGTGAGCTGTGTGACGCCATGGCACTCTACCCAGGGCGATAAAGTGAGA
>CAUYON010006869.1:0-14860 GCA_963573935.1 Arctocebus calabarensis
TGTCTTTATATAGTGATCAAGAAAATGCCATGAAGGCTATCTGTAACAGTACGATCAAAACATTTCTGAATGTATATGAATCGTGCCCTATGATTGCACCAATGTACAGAATTATGATTCCATAAAATTATAAAAAAAAAAAAAGATAACACAGTAGGCATTAGGTAAAGGCCACAGATAGGCAGTCCTCCAGAAAGAGATATAAATGGACAGCAATATATGAAAAGATGCATAGTAATTTCTCATAAAAGAAACAGAAAATGTAAAAAGCAAGATATCATTTTATTCCTCTGGATCAATGGAGACTTTTACGTGATACACAGTGTTACTTAGGGCCAGAAATAGGAAGACTTCTATGCTGTTGGTGGCAGAATAAGTTGTTGTGATAAATTTGGGGGGTAATTTTGGCAATAGTAATAAAAATACACAAATGAAATTTGACTTAACTATTTTTATTTTAGGAATTTACCCTAAAGATAGGCATACATAAGTTAGCAAAGATATCCACAGGGATGTTTATTGCAGGCTTGTTTGGGATAACCAAATAATGTAAACACTCTAAGTTAATTTAGAGAATGGGTTATAAATTTTCTTTCAGCTTTGTGTAAACTGGAGTGCAAGTGTCAAGAAGAATGAAGCAGATATTTATGTCCTGATGCGGGAAGGTCTCTAAGACATAGTGTGAGATGGAAAAACAATAAGTCTTTGAATGAGATATGCGATCTTCCTTTGAATGAAATAATATATCCATGTTGTATCAACACAGAAAATATCTCAAAGGATATCTAAGCATATTAATAGAGGCTAATTCTGAGGAAGAACAGGAGGGATAGTGGAAGAAAAGGATAGATACACTTTTGACTTCATCTTCTTCCTCATTGCTTGAATTCTTCTCCCAGAATCATGTACTACTTTATCTAAGAAAACAAAAACAGAACAGAGTTTATTGAGGTGAGAAGAGATTGTTGTATTTGAGTATTATTTTCTACTAGTGTGCCTTACTTTTGCAGTTGGTCAATTTGTTCAATTAGCAATTCTTTTTTTACTGTCCTCATCTCCATCTATTAAAAAAGACTTTATTTTTGCTCAGTGTTAATCCTTAAGAATGCTTAGGGATTGTTTCCAAGGAAACCATCTATAACCAGATGTTATTGGCACAAGATCCTGTGACCACAAATAGGGTCTTGTTTCTTAGCAACTCACTCGAATTTTCCTCTTGTAATTAACATCATCCATTTCCTTCAAATGGAAGGAAATTCCTTTCATCTTCATAGCAAGGATATGGAAGGGTCATTTTTCCTTGTTCATGAGATTCACTCCTGAGAAAAGACTTTGGTGAATGTGAAGTAAAATCCAAAAACATCCCCCCACCCACAGTACCACCCTACTTTTTTAAAAATTTTTTTTTAGATTTTATTTATTTATTTATTTATTGAAGTTTTTTACTGGGGCTGGGTTTGGACCCGCCACCTCCGGTATATGGGACCAGCACCTTACTCCTTGAGCCACAGATGCCACCCTGTCGCCTACTTTCTATCTACTTTTAATCACCCCAGTGCAGATCTCTGCCTTTAGCTCCATAAGTGTGTGAGGGTTGACTATGAACTCCTGACCTGTCTATTCTTCAGGTTTATTATCAAGACTGACTAAACTCAAGTAGGGACAGCACATTCATAGGGCTGCTACCATCTCAAAATGCAGACAGTACTGGACTCTTTCCCACCAAGTGTTGATAGGGCCCTGTGGTCCTGTTCATTGCTCTGGAAAGGTACAGTGTCATGCTGGAGCTATCCTAGGGCATGAAACTGGTCTTTTTATGCTAGGTGAAGAGGTGTGAAAACTTAAGTGGTTGGATAATTAAGTTTGCATACTCATCTTAGAAAAAGTGGTACACACTACATTGCTGAATATCACTATGATCACCTTTCCTTTGGGAAGTAATGCACTGATGCTAGGACCTAGTCCACCTTTCAAAGAGATTTTGGGACACTTTATCTGGAATAGCCATCAGAGCTGTTGTCATATAAGGTATGATAAGTTCACTAAGTCATCCCAGGAAAAGTGCTACCTACCTCATTGCTGAATTTCATATCATCACCTGATGACCCAGGGAGTACCTTGAAGATGACCTTAATGATGTCCAGCAATGAGGTAGGTAGCACTTTTTCTAGGATGAGACTGTGAACTTGTCAGACCCCATATACACTAGGATAAACATAAAAAGTTAGGAGATTGCCAATGTTATGTATTTCCTGAAAAGATCTCCCAAGAAGCACGGGCATTACTTCTCTGGTATTCCTGGGGGAAAAAATGTACATTCTGAATCTATTCATGAGGAAACATCAGGTGAACCTGAACTAAAGGACATTCTACAAAATAACTTCAAAAGGTCATGACAGAACAATAAAGATGGAAGAGCTGAGCATGGTTAGAGACTGATGAAAACCTCGTATCATCTCTTCAACTTTTCTGTTTTCATAGAAATATTCCTGGAGGGCAATGTTTTGTTATCAGTTGTTAAAAATTGTCTGAAAATTCATTTCTTGGACTATTCTCTATGAGACTGTGAGGTATAGATATAGGGTATTCTGCAGATGGGGTATACAGGGACAGAGATATGGAGAAGGAGGCTGCCACCCTAGGAAAGGGCTCTGTGGTACATGCAGGCATCTCTGGGCAGACAGAGGAAACTAGGGGGCTCTTCCATGTGGGGGAGGGAGTCAGGAGCCCCAAGGTTGGATGGAGAGGTGGGTTGTGGCTCAGGCTCACCTTCTGGGTCCTAAGTCCCAGCTCTCCTAAGTGACTTGAGCAGGCTGACCCCAAAGTCATTCAGCTAGTGTCAAACGCCTTTCAACATTCAGCCTTTCAAACGCCAGCTGCTGTCCTAGGTGCCGGGGCTGCAGCTGTGAGCAGTACTAATAGCCCTATCCTTGGGGGAATTTCAAGTGCACCAGGGAGGAGAGTTTGGAAGGCAGAAAGGCAGGGCATCAGGGAGAGTGCAGAGACTTGGGCATGCCCATGAGGAGAGGCAAGGAAGGCTTTCTGAAGTAAGTGACAAGTCCACACTAAGATCTACAGGCTGGCTATGGGTTCAGCAAGTCCCATGAGTGGAGGCTTCTCTACCTGCAAACAACAAGGTTGGAGTGATGATCAAGGTCCCTTCAACTCTCACAGTCTGGTATGTATTCCACAGCTTACCCGGGGACACATCATGAGCAGGCAGACTAGTGACAAAGGCTCTTCATGATCAAACTCTAGCCACTCACATGTGAGCTCTCTTTTTTAATCAGGCCTCAACCTTGGTCTATGCAGACTTGAACAAACACTATCATAGTTTCTACCAGCTCAAGGCCATATCCCTAAGGTGACCCTACCTACCTTTGAAGTGCCTGCCAAAGAAAACTCAAGGGTGCCAACAAAGTCACCACTTATTCCAGCCAACTTCTGTGGATAGGACCTCTATCTCCCAGTTTCTGTGGGAGGAGAGAATCTTAACTTTCGCACTAGCTAGCACTCACAGCTGGCATAATTGCATTTATATTGATATACCCTTTGTAACTTTTTCTTTCCTTTCTCTATTCAGCTCCTGCTTACACCCTTCCCATTATTCTCTTTCTAAAATGATTAGTCATGTCTGTATAAAACAGAATTGAGGTCAGTTCATTCTAGACTATTTTCCCTATTGCAATGGTTATTACTGATTATAGTCTGTTCTTATAACTTCATCTAGCATCTGGCTTTGTTTATCTTTGACATTGGAAGAGTAGCCTACAAGCTATGAGCATCTGGATGCCTTGGGTATCCGTCAGTATGTTTCTATAGGGAATGAAGAGCACTGCTTGAAGAGTGGGAAGAGCAAGTTATTGGTTAAACAAAGGAGTGCGGAAGAGCTTCTGCTGCATTTGCAGATTTCTTAATGTACCATCCTTCCTCTTTGCCATCTCTTTCTGTTTCTCCCTTTTTTCTAGGCAAATACTTATTTTTCGACATGACTGACATTCTCTCTACACGATATCTCTCTCCCATCTTGCATTACTCTCTCCAGAACTTTTTGATAGGTTCCTCTTACTTTCTTGTCCTTACCACCTCCTCTGTGAAGATGGCTGAGACCCAAGATGGAAGGAACCTGAGTTTTCTGCTCTCCGACTCCCACTTTTGTGAGGGCACATACCTCACTATGTTGCATTTGGTCGGTTACTGCTTCGTTCTTCCCACTAGTATTGGGCCATCTTGATGGCAAGGCCTGTGTCACATTCAACTTTGTTTCCCAGCTCCAAGCCCAGTGCCTGATACATATTAGTTTTCTACTAAATGTTTGTTGCATGATTTGTAATTCTTTCGAAATTATTATTCATATGGTACAAACTCACAGCATATAGCAGATAAAGAATCACAGCCCCAAAATCCAAATAGCCTGAACTATTTATTTGCATTTCTCAAATGCAGTGAAGATAACATTTCTTAAAACTTCTTTTTTCTAAAATTTTATCAACTAAAGTTCATCAAAAGTTCTTCACAGCCACTGGCTCTTGGAGAAAAGCATGTAGAATCACATATGGAAGGTTTTTAGGGCTGGTCCTGTAAATGCCACAGATTGCTACTGATCCACATTCCTAATGCCAGAACTTAGCACGTGCTCTTCCTCCTGTTGCAGGAGGCTGGGAAATGTGCTCCAGTCATATCGCAGGCATTGCAAACTACTAGATCAGGGCATATGCTTTAGGATAACGCCCTGCAGCCTGGATGAATATACTGTGGACAGCGGGAGGGTGGGTGGCTCAGAGATCTGGAAGCCCAGGAAGGCATGAAGGAGCAGGCAGGAAGGCAAATGTCAGGTGGAGTGGGACAAGGACGCTGGGCTCAGACTTCGAAGACTTGAAAGGCACAGAGGCAACTTGGATTCTCTTGAAATAACAGAGAGCTCTTGATGGTTCTTAAGCAGAGACGTGCTTTGTTCATGACTGCTTTAGAAGGATAACTCAGGAGGGTAGAGGAAGAAAGAGAGAGAAAAACCTGAAAGAAGGAGCGATGTTCAGGAGGTTGATACAGTGGTCATCGTTCTCATCCTCCAAGCCCTGTGGCCCACACAAAAATGTCTAAAGTAAATACTAGGCATATAGTTTGAGGGAGAAGTGAGAGAGTGTGGCTGACACAGTATACTGTTCAGCTGATGCTGCCCAAGTGGTATTACATTTCTTTTTTTTAATTTGTTTTGAGACAGGGTCTCTGTCACCCAGGCTAGAGTACAATGGCATCATTATAACTCCCAATAACTTCAAACACCTAGGCTCAAGTAATCCTCCTGTCTCAGCCTCCCAAGTGGCTGGGACTACAGACACATATCACCACATTCAGCTAACTTTCTAATGGAGGTGAGAAAATGGCATTATTATCACATTAGAAAATAATGAGATATATGTATATACTCCTTCCTCCTGTTGCAGGAGGCTGGGAAATGTGCTCCAGTTGTATCCCAACAGATGTGTATGTATAATTTGTATGTATCATATATATGTATACATGTAATTCTTTTGGTAGAGATGATGTCTCACTATATTGCTTAGCCTGATGTATAACTTCTGAGCTCAAGTGATCCTTCTGCCTCAGCCTCCCAAAGCATTAAGATTATAGGTGTGATCCACTGTGCTTGGCTTACATTTCTTCTACATGAAAATGATCGAACAATTCTGTTGATATCTGAAAGTATCCCTTTCCCAGCATATATCTCCACATGATTGAACACCCCAGTTTGGAACCATTCTATCCATGATCACACCATCTTTCAGGGTGAGAATATTGTGCAGGAGTTGACAAATTGACCCTGTGTTCTCTGAGAAAAAGTCCTACCAGAATTAGTGGTTGGATAAATTGGGGTATGGTTGTCAACATTCCTCTCTAACCTTGCTCTGCTTTTCAATTTCTCCCATTTGCACATTCTTTGTGAGCCAGGGCCTGTGACCTGAGATCTCATTTTGGATGATGAATTTTGTCCCCGGCTTAAATGTTTAAATTTAACTCCCCAAACTCAGAGATTAAATATCATTGTGTAAAAAGTTTCCATTAATCACTGCAGCTATCATATCACAAAAAGCAATGACAAAATCTTCTGGAGACTCTCGGGCCTTTATTTTCCATCATCATCTTTTTTTCTTGCCAAATGAAAACATTTATCTTCCTGTGGTCAGACTGGAATGAGTCCCTGGTACCCACAAATTCATCATTGGCTAGCCCACAGACAAGTGTATTTCTCACATGAGATTTCTTTTCATCCCCAATATTTTTGCCCTCTGTTTAAACTTAAAAAAAAAATTTACTTTACTTAAAAGAATCTTTTGAAAAAATGGCAGGGTATGGAAAAACGAAAAGGAGCCTTTTGACATTTTCGAAACTTGGCTTTAATCCTCTCTTGAACTTGGGCAAGTCTCTTAATTTTTCAGAGCCTCAGTTTGCTAATTAGGTTAATTAATTAAATTTGCCAATTTATAAATGGTAGTGATTATAAGAGTAATAATAGCCTTGCCTATTCATCCCAGTTGGATCAACTGCAGTAACATTCAGGAAGAATGTTTGTAAATCGTAAAGTATTATACAAATGTCATATATCAGAATTATTTAATGATAAAATACAAATTTTAGTTTCAAAGGCCAAATGTCTATGTTTTCCTATTCTTTTTGACTCTGAAGTATAACTTTTCTTCATTGACTTAAAATATTTGCCGATCCCATTTGGAGGACAGCATTGTGCTAGAAATAGGGCTAGTAGATATGACAGAAAATTGATGTCAGCTTCAAGATCAAAAAGATTATAACAGAGGTGAGAAAATGGCATTAATATTTCATTAGAAAATAAAGTTTCACATGGGGTATACTAAAAGGAATGGTGTATGACAGTGAGTCCCAGGTGTGGTGGGACAGGAGATTCACTGGTTTCTATTGAATTAGCTTCTATGGGATTAGACTCGGAAATCTGTGTTTTGTCATAGTTTTTCTTTTTTAGCAAGCTTTCTTGGAGACTTCTCAGATAGCCAATTACACCGATTCCTTACTGGATATCAGAGTACAATGGAGAGAGTGCTCAGTGAAGCCTGGAGGGGCTGGGGACGCTGGGGCTTGGCTTCCTGGAGGACACTGGCCCTGAGTGGCAAAGGGTAGGAGAGGTCACGGGAAGGTACTTAATTAAGACTCTTGTCCCTAAGACTCTTCCACTTCCTTGAC
The DNA here is from genome assembly GCA_963573935.1 of Arctocebus calabarensis. NCBI lineage: Eukaryota > Metazoa > Chordata > Mammalia > Primates > Lorisidae > Arctocebus > Arctocebus calabarensis. Next base: position 7,216 of record CAUYON010006869.1, read on the forward strand.
CTGGCTGACCGTTCCTGTGCCTTCAGGATTCAGCGACAATGCCACCTTCTCCAGTGAGAATTTTCCAACTCCAGGAGATGGAGTGAGGTTACTTCTGGCCTCTCATAGCACTTACTTATCACATCACCACTCTTCATGCCAATTTATAATTCTTCACGCAATTACTTACCTCTTCTCTAAACTGTCAACTCTATAGGGGGTGGGGGGGAGTTTGCCTGTGCTTGACAGTGTCCAGCATGCAGTAGACATTCAAAAATTTTTCATTGCAATAATGAAAGGTGAAGGCTTTCCAGGCAGGGGCAATAGCATAAGCCAAGGTTAGAAAGTGGCATTGATCTTGGAATGTTGGGGGCATGTGAGCAGACCACTCAAGGATGGTCCATTTGGAGAGCAGAGAAGAGTTTTTCCCACCAAACACAGGCTAAATACCTACAATGCACCAGGCATTCTCTGTTAAGAAAACACATCTTCTCTTCAGTGAAGAACTAAGTTCATGAACAAAATATTATGGGCCAGGCACCCCCAGGAAATAGCCCAGTGTGCTACAGCAGCTCAGAGAGTGGATAGCAAACACTGAGAAGCATCAGGATGATGTAACTGAGGGCGGGACATCTGAACCTGTTCTGGATGGAGGAGTAGGATTTCACCAGCATTGGAAGTGGGAAAAGGCCAGGGATCTTAGAGGCCTTTCCATCTGAAATTACATTTGAAGCTTGAACCTTCTACCTGTGATCCATCAATTTTTCCTTGAACAGCTTCAATGATAGGAATTTTTTTGTCCGTCCTGTTTTGAATGATTCCTAGTGTTAGAGCTGAGATTTGTCAGGCAGGCTGTGGTTGTGATATGAGATACATGCTGATGTCCACAGAGGGATTGTTCTGACTCAACACTTTGGAGAGACCATTTTTATTCTTTACTACTGTACACTCAGCACTGGCACATTGCCTCACCAGAGCAGACACTCATACAGATTTGAGGACTGAATGAATAAATGCCAAGAAGGAAGGACAGTGTTCCTAGAACACTCTTCTGCTGCAGCAGGGTCTGAAACCTGGGTGAATGGAGAGGTGAAGTGGGAATTCTGAGATGGACTGAGGCAGCCTTAAGTCATGAGCACTGAGGTTCAGGCCCCATTAACTTTCCTTTTTTAAATTTTAAAATATTAAGAGGATTCAAATGTCTTTGTTACATGGATACTTTGTGCAATGCTTAAGTTGTCAGGGCTTTTGGTATGCCCATTATCATACATGTCCATTGTACCAATGGGTAAATTTTTTTTTATTGTCTTCATTATTAAATCATAGCTGTGTACAATAGTGCAATCAAGGGGTACAATGTGCTGGTTTCATATGCAATCTGAACTATTTTCATCAAACTGATTAACATAGCCTTCCTGGTATTTTCTCAGTTATTATATGAAGACATTTGTATTCTGCATTTAGTAAGGTTCGCCTGTACCCTTCTAAGATGCATCATAGGTGTGGCCCCACCAGTTACCCTCCCTCTATCCCAACCTCACCCCTCCCCTCCCCTCCCTTGCCCCTTTCCCTGTATTCTTGTGCTATAGTTGGGTTATACCCTTCATGTGAAAGTTATAAATTAGCTTCATAGTAGGGCTGAGTACATTGGATACTTTTTCTTCCATTTTTGAGATACTTTGCTAAGAAGAACATGTTCCAGCTCCATCCATGTAAACGTGAAAGAGGTAAAGTCTCCATCTTTCTTTAAGGCTGTGTAATATTCCATGGTATACACGTATTTATTCCAGGTATGGAATTTATTAATCCATTCGTGGATTGATGGGCACTTGGGTTTCTTCCATGACTTAGCAATTATGAATTGGGCTGCAATAAACATTCTGGTACAGATGTCTTTGTTATAATGTGATTTTTGATCTTCTGGGTATATACAATAGGTAAATTTTTTTTTTTTTTTTGCTTTCAATTTCAGTTGGCTTGCACTCTTCTTAGTTTCCTTGTTTTTTTTTTTTTTTTTTTTATAAATTTTCCTTGCTTTTATTAATTACACGTACCAGTTGCCACCCAGGTAACCTGGGATTAAACGTGCCCACCAAAACCCCCGGTGGTCTTCTTTCCTGGTAGTAGAGACGGGGTCTTTTACTCTGGCTCACTCGTGCTTATGCTTAAGCTGGTCTCGAACTGTGAGCACTGGAAATCCACCCGCCTCGGCCTCCCACAGCGCTGCGACTACAGACGTGAGCCACCACGCCCGGCCTACAATGGGTAAATTTTTAACACATTTCTCCCTTCTTGGTTTCCAAATCCTTTATATCTCTTTGTGTTTGTGTGTGCCCATCATTTAGGTCATAATTAGAGAGCCCATGTGGTGTTTGTTTTTCCATTCCTGAGATATTTTACTAGGATGATGGTCTCCATTTCCATCCAAGTTGCTGCAAAACATATTATTTCCTTCCTGTTTATAGCTGAGTAGTGCTCCATGGTACATGAACATGCCACATTTTCTTTATTCACTCCTGAAATTATGGTGCTCATGTTGATTCCACATCTTTGCAATTGAGAATTATGCTGTGATAAACATTCGAATATCACTTGAAATGACTTCTCCTTTGAGTAGACAGATACCCATATTGGGATTGCTGAATCAAAAGGTAAGTCTGCATTTATTTCTTTGAGGAATCTCCATCCTGTTTTTTAGAAGTTGTACTAATTTGCAGTCCTACTTACAGTGTAGAAGTGTTCCTTTCTCTCTGCATCCATGCCAGCATCTATTTTTTTCTTTACTTAAAAAAAATTATCATTCTGATAGGGGTAAGATGGTGTCTCATTGTGGTTTTAATTTGCATTTCCCTGGTTATTAGTGATATTGGATATTTTTTCATATGTTTATTGACCACTTGTTCATCTTCTTTTGAAAAGCTTCTGTTCATGTTTTTTACCCAGTTTTTTTTTTTTTAAGTATTTGACTGGGGCCAGGTTTGAAACTGCCACCTCCGGTACATGGGGCTGGTGCCCTACTCCTTTGAGTCACAGGTGCTGCCCTTTTACCCAGGTTTTAATTGGGTTTTTTTCTTGCTATTTGTTTGAGATCTTTGTAGATGCTGGATATTAGCTCTTCATTAGATATACAGTTTGACAATATTTTCTCCCATTCTGTAGTCTCTGTTGATTACAACCCTGTTATCTTTCTTAAAACCACCCATTGTTTCATGCCTTTCCAGCTCATTCCAGTTTTCGTCGTTTTGTACTTTGTAAAAGAAGTGTATCAAAAGAATAACCATGTGCTCTATACTTAATGGATCGGAGATAGGTGATAACAGTGAATAGCGCTTATAATTGAATGCATGTTCCAATGGGGAATTGTACACAATTGGTGATTTCAAAATTCAAAACATGAAATGTGTCCCTCTCCTCACCTGGGATGACAGTGGAAGGCCAGTGAACTGAAAAAGACTTGATTTCTTTCAGCCTTACTCTGACTTGAGGAACATACTTGGGCAAGTCAGGTCACCTCTCTGGAACTTACTTTATTTATTGAAAAGTGACAGAATTCAGTTAGGTTCTTAAAGCTCTAGTGCCTGGAAGGACCTGTGGAGCCACTGATGTGTGTCAAGAGGGGAAAGTACACAGGTGTTAAGTCATTCCACCAACTGTGTGAGGCTGGTCAAATGGAATATCTTTTAATGCTGAGATAATTTATGTGGTTTATCCAATTGCCTTTCTTGAATAACTACTTATTTTTCTTGGAATTATTAATTGTTTTATTTTTGTCTTTTACCTACATGTTGATGATGCTGTTCTTATTATATTTAAACCCTTCAACTTAATTAAAAAAACTCATTTAAATACTATCAGCCTCAGTCAAAATGACCAGGTATTCTACCAGTTCATTTTTTTTTCTTTTTTTGAGAGACCTCCTTTCTGGAATCCTTCATTTTTCTGATGTAGTCTGGACTGGTGGTTCTCCCATCCCATTTCTCAGCTGTCATACTGAGACTTCCTCCACCCCTCTCCTTTATTAGAGCTCCTGTTTTCTAGATCCATGTCCCCCTGAATTCTTGATTTATTTCCTCACTTTGGTGGAGAATATCACATAGTAGTTTTCAGAAAAGGGATTTAATTCAAATAATTTTGTTTGAGAAGTTGCACATATGAAAAAGTGTATTTTTTCAGGTGGCACTTGTGGCTCAAAGGAGTAGGACGCTGGCCCCCACAAACTGGAGGTGGTGGGTTCAAACCCAGCCCTGGCCAAAACTGCAAAAAAAAAAAAGTATCTTTTTTCATACTCAGACTTAAATGGCTATGTTTCTGGGCTAGAAAGCCCAGAATTGGGAAGACTTTGCTGTATTGGTCTTTGGCTTCTAGTATTGCCATAAATAATAAAATATTGATTCTTAGTCTTTATTACATAACCTCTGGGTATTTTTATATAGGTTTTAGGGTTTATCTTTATCCCCAAAGTTCTCCAGTTTGACAGTAATATGCCTTTTTCTATTAATTTTTCCATGACAAGAGTGAGAACACTCAACACAAGCAGATCCTTTTGTTGTAGAAAAATTTCTAGTATTATTTTTAATATGGTTTCCTCCTACCCATTTTTTCTTCTCTTCATTCTGGAATACTATATGTTGGATCTCCTGGAGTGATTCTCTAATTGCCTTATCTTTATCCATGTATTACATCACTTGGTTTACTTTCCAGGCACTATCTCTGGCTTCCTTTTTCTTTTTTTTTCAAAGTTTTTCTTTTTTTCCTGAAAACTTTATTATTGGGGATTCATTGAGGGTACAAGATGTCTCACACACTGAGACCCCACCCCCTCTCTCCCTCTCTGCTCTCCCCTTTCCCCATCCCCTCACTGTGTCATTAATTGTCATTAATTATTGTCAAATCAAGATTGATTACATAGAGTTCATGCTTCTCCATTCTGGTGATGCTTTACTAAGAAGAATGTGTTCCACTTCCATCCAGGTTAGTACAAATGCTGTAAAGTCTCCATCCCTTCTGGATCTTACTCCGTGTGAATTATTGGAGTGGAGGGGCAGCTGGATATGCACAGCGATTTGATGGATTGTTGTGTTTGAAATATAGTTCATAATGGCGGAAACTGCTGTAAACCATTTCCCCCTGCCTGGCGGAGGGGCAGCTGGCCCTTCCCAAGGGAGGACAGCAATCCACCCTTTATCCCGGATTGGAAGTCTAGATTGCAACTCACAAAACCTAATTGGAGAAAATTGCACCTAAGCATGGATCTCAGAGTTTGACGACCAGAAAGGGGTGCTGCTAGGATCCACAGAGTCCCAGGCTGCCCAAGCGAGCCGAAGGAACAGGACCCTGCTGGAAACATACATATTGGAATGTCCAAAATGGCAAGCACCTTTTCCCCAGATTATTGGGAGTAGGTGATCCGTCAGTGCTATCCTAGGTGGGGAATCCTGGTGAGGTCTGACTGTGCAGGGGGTGTGAGATTCTGGAGTGTTGAAAAGACACTTTGAGCTGTGTAAGTTGGCGAAGAGGGTCCAGAGCACTTCAGCTGGAGAAAAAGTGGCAGTTCAAAGTGGCAGCAACAGCCCCGTGGGAGCTCCCTCCCCTCCAGCCACCTCGGCTGCCGCTGCCAACCGCAGCCACCGCCCTGGCCATGGCAAAGTGTAGCCACTGCGAGCCCCTCTCCTGCGGCAGCACCGAGCTCCCCTCTCACAGCAGATTGCAGTTGCTGGATTGCGAGAGAGTGGGAGGGCAGAGCGGAGAGTTTTGGGACAAGTGGACTCGTGCACCAAGGTTGGAGGTTGGATGGGAATGTCGTTTGGAGTTGAGCACCCAAAGTAAGGCACCTTTTCCAACTTAAACCAGTGGAGAAACTCCAAAAATGGCAACTGGTCACACTTGGTTACCATCGCAACAATATAATTGGTGAATCACATATAAGCCTGAGAACCACTCACAGCGGCCATCTGGTGTCCACAAAGTATATTGCATTATAAATTAACTCCACTTAAGTTGATGTCAACTGCATACATAAAGACCTTTATTTCTATATATATACAAGAACAATATTTTTGAGGTGGGTTTTTTTTTGAATATCCTTTTCTTGGAGGTGCCATTGGTAAATATTTTTTTATTTCACTTTCTTTTCTTAGGCTATTTTTTATTATCTTCTATTCTCAATCATACATTTCTTCTTCCTCTCCTGTTTTAATTTCATTGTTCTCTCTCCCCTTCCACTTCTTCCCTTCTTATAGCGTCTAAGAGTGCTTTCATCATATTTGTTAGAGGCTTTTCTTTTTCTCTTTTCTCAAGTATTTTACAAGTATCATTTTTATTGTAGAATTCTTTTTTTTTTGTTCTTAGCTGTTGTTCTTTGATTATTGTTTGTTATGTTTTGTCTGTATGTCAATGTTGCTGACTGAGGGTGCATCTGTGGGCTTGTGTGTCTGGTAGCCCTTTTATGAGTGTATTAGCCCATTTTCTCTCAATGTGATTGGTGTTGTAAATGTTTTCCTTACCACCTTGATCCTTCAGTCCATCCCTTATCCCGGATTGGAAGTCTAGAACTCCAACTCAGCCAGAATCCAGATTGTCTGCATTTACAATTGGTCTGGAACTATTGAACTGTAAAGGCTGCAGGCACATCCCCAGTTCCGAGGTGGAGGGCTGGTCAACCACAACCAAGTTTCCAGTCGAATTTCACTGACCTGCTCATGTAGCTAAAAACTGAAAAACAAACATGGGGCGGAACCAGCAGAAAAACTCTGGCAACATGAATAAACAGAATGGTGCAACTCCCCCCCAGAATGACAAACCATCCAATCCAGATGATCCCATCAACAAACAGATAGCGGAGATGTCTGAAATCGAATTTAGAATCTGGATTGCAAACAAGATTAATAAAGTGGAAACAAAGATGGAGGTAGAGATTATAGGATTAATTCAGAAGATGTCTCAAGAATTCAACCAATTCAAAGACAAAATGACCAAAGATCTCAACACATTGAGACAAGAAGTTGCAACCCTCAAAGAGATAAGAAATACAGTAGAGGCCCACAGCAACAGAATAGAGCAAGCTGAAGAAAGGATTTCTGACATCGAGGACAGAGACTTTGAACACTCCCAAATACTCAAATAGATAGAGAAATGGAAGGCAAAAATGGATCATTCTCTCAGAGATCTCTATGATAACTCAAAGAAAACCAATATTTATCTTATAGGGATACCTGAAAGCGACGATCTGGCTTCACATGACACAGAGACCCTTCTTCTTAAAATTATGAAAGAGAATTTTCCAGATATACCAAGAGACTCTGAAATTCAGATAGCAGATAGTTTCAGAACCCCAGCATGACTTAACCTGAATAAGACATCCCCTAGGCATATTGTAGTGAATTTTACTAAAGTTAACATGAAGGAGAAGATTCTAAAAGCAGCCAGACACAAGAAAGCCATTATATACAAGGGGAAAAACATTAGAATTACTGCAGATCTCTCTACCCAAATATTCCAAGTGAGAAGGGAGTGGACTCCCACCATGAACCTCCTAAAACAAAATAACTTTCAACCCAGGATCCTCTATCCAGCCAAACTAAGTTTCATGTATGACGGAGAAATTAAATACTTTAATGACATCCATATGTTGAAGAAATTTGCTATAACCAAACCAGCTCTCCAGGAT
>CAUYON010006871.1:0-11849 GCA_963573935.1 Arctocebus calabarensis
AGAAACAAAGTAGAATCCCTCAGCAACAGAATGGAGCAAGCAGAAGAAAGGATTTCTGACATGGAAGACAAAGCTATCGAACGCTCCCAAACCGACAAAGAGATAGAGAAATGGAAGGCAAAAACAGATCATTCTCTCAGACAGTTCTGGGATAACTCAAAGAAAACTAACATTCGCCTTATAGGGATACCTGAAAACGATGAAGTGGCGTCAGAAGATCCAGAGTCTCTTCTCTATGAGATTATGAAAGAGAATTTTCCAGACATGCCAAGAGATTCTGAAATTCAGATAGCAGACAGTTTCAGAGCCCCAGCACGACTCAACCTGAATAAAACATCCCCCAGGCACATCATAATTAAGTTCACTGAAGTTAATATGAAGGAGAAAATTTTGAAAGCAACCAGACGTAAGAAATCTATAACCTACAAGGGGAAGAATATTAGAATAACCGCAGATCTCTCTGATCAAATCTTTCAAGCAAGAAGAGAATGGACATTGGCTTTTAATCTTCTAAAACAAAATAACTTTCAACCCAGGATCTTGTATCCAGCTAAACTGAGTTTCATTTATGATGGAGAAATTAAATACTTTAATGACATCCACGTGTTGAAGAAATCTGCCATAACTAAACCAGCTCTCCAGGATATTCTCAGACCTATTCTCCATAATGACCAGCGTAATCCTCCAACGCAAAAGTAAACTCATCCAGAAACTTTTTATCAAAGTACAGCTCACATAGCGACAAAAGGATTTAAAATGTCCACTAAATTTTCTCAAGATATATCATTGGTTTCTATTAATGTGAATGGTTTAAATTGTCCTCTAAAGAGGCATAGATTGGCTGACTGGATGCAAAAACTCACTATATAAATGTGTTCATATAGTGATTAAATGGCATGAAGGCTATGTTAAATAGTTCAATGTAAATATTTCAGATTGTATTTGAAGTCAGCACATTGTGCCCCATGACTGTGCCAATGTACACAATTATGATTTAATAAAAAATAAAAAAATAAAAGAATAAAGTGATAGGAATTATTATCTTAAGAAAGTATAAAACTGTGAGTTTTTTTTAACCCATGTCTTCATTTGACAAATATTCCCATCAGTCAAGTAGACTTAGCTGGAATTTTTCTATAGTTTCAATATACAAAAAAAAAAAAAAAAAGTTTTGTTTTCTACTTTCAATCTCTTCTCTGACTTCACCTTATGTGAGATTTGTACCTTTCTTTAAAACAACCATCCCCTTTGCTAGACTATTTTTCCTTCCCAGTAAGCATGTTATTTCTTTTTTGGTTAATGATTTTGAATATGTCTCCCCACAGCCACATTTTCTTCATTATCACTTTTGTCTATTATCCCTTATATTTAAAATTCTCTTCCCTGACATATACAATGTGGTCCTTTATAGAAAACATCTGTTGATTCCTGAAGTACAAATTCTGATCCATCTTTTATACCGTGATGAAATAAATCTTAAAAGTTTCATCTCACAAGTAACTCTTCTGTTCACAGAAAAATGTCCAAGGTCTTCTTCATTCCTTCCCACCTAAACTATTTAATTAACATTGCAAGGAACAGTAGTTCACAATCCTGGTTTGCAAATCAAAATTTCTTAGAAAGTTTGAAAAACATCAAATCAAGATTCCTAAGTTCTACAACAAGGCAGGTAAGTCAGAATCTCTCTGACTGGGACCCAGCTATCAGTGTATTTTAAGAGCTCTACGAGTATTTCTAAGGTGCAGCCAAGGTTGAGAATCATTGATCTAGAACCAGATCAAGTCAAATTTGGGATCGATTGTCCTAGGCCTGGGGCAATGGTGCATCCCAGTCACCTGGAGGAGTCTGTTAATATTCCTGTACTTTAGGCCTTTTGAATTTAACTCTCCAGTGAAAGGTGCTAAAGCTTATTTCTAACAAGCTCTCTAGGCACTCTTATTTAGCCAAATGGTCCAGTTTGGGGACCAGCATTTGGTGACCAAAAACCTTGCAATGTTTCTCAGTCTTTAATGTGCATCTGAATCACCTGAGAAATCTTGTTCAAGTGCAGGTTTTAGTCTAGTAGGTAGGTTTATGTTAAAACATGAGATTCATTAGTTCTAAAGAATAGTGAATAAATAAATTGCACTTTTGAGTAGCCAGCACTCAAACTATACAAAACGTATTTCCCAAGAGATAAACTTCCTCACTCTTCCCATCATTGGCAACTTGGTTCCCATGGTTGTTACTTTGCAAAATACCCATTTCCTTTGGCAGTGACCACACACTCCACAATCACCTCTTTATAACAGCTCTACGTCAAGCTCTGCTTGCTAAAACCTCTCCTGTCCATTGCAGAACATTTAGTGTCCAAATTGATCAAATGTTTCATGTTTACTAGCTTATCTACCAATTACAGTATTCAAAAATTTTGTGTTTTTATTGGATCCTTAACTAATCTTCGGAGACTAAGGATATAAAAAATATCTTTATAAAGCATTGGCTGGTGAATTTATTAATAGTTATTATAAAACCATTGTCCCAATTATTATATATTGACAAAATATACCCTAAAAACTATCAATTTGTTAATGATTTTATATAAACATTTAATTCTACAAAACAGCATATATGTGAGTAGAAGTATAATGCAGGCAGACATTCCAGAGGACTCTGCAAGGATGGCCCCTGGTTCCCTGCCCCACTCCCACTTCCACCCCCCAACCCCTTCTTGATTCTGGAAACACACACCCTAAAATCTGTTTGTTTGTTGGTTGGTTTGTTTTTAAGGCAGAGTCTTACTTTTTCACCTTTGGAAGAGTACCTTAATAAAACCTCTTGAGAATTCTAATCAGGGCAGCACCTATCTGCCTTGGTACAGGCGGATAATTAGTCTTTCCATGTTTACACTTTCTGGCCAGGGTCGGGTTTGAACCTCCAGTGTATGGGGCCGGCACTCTACTCCTTGAGCCACAGGTGCCACCAGTCTTTCCATGTTTAAATCTGCGTCTTGATTTCCCCGGCAGCACCTCTGTACTCTGGCGGCTGGGAAAGTCCCCTCTTGGGAAATTCTCAGACCACCATCTTGAGACTCTCCTCTGTGGTGCAACACAGATACACACTTTAAAATAGCATTACATGAGTGCAAGAGATATGAATTTAGATTGTCAATAAATAACTTGAAAACATTTAGTTAATATGCACACAAAAGATTCTCATATAAAAGAGAGTCAGTTGTTAAACAGCTATCAACAAAAAAATAGCAAAAACAGGATTTATAACGGACAGAAACAGAGTAGGAAACAAACATGCAGACTGAGAGCAGCATGTTTCACCTTTTCAGGTAAGTGGACTGGCTCAAAGCCACCAAAAAGACGAGTGTGGGCAGGTCTGCTCTGGAGCAGGTGGACTGGCTATCAGTAAAAACTATTTTAATACTTATTGCCTCTGTATGAAATCTGCCAAAATCCTTCTGTTAGCATTTCCACTTTAGTTAGGCTAAACTTAATACTATTTGTCTCCTCAAAATTTCTCAATTATATAGGGAAAATTCTTGGTATTCATTCTAATTTTTTTTTTTTTTTTGAGACAGAGCCTCAAGCTGTCACCCTGGATAGAGTGCTGTGGCATCATAGCTCACGGCAACCTCCAATTCCTGGGCTTAAGCAAGTCTCTTGCCTCAGCCTCCCAAGTAGCTGGGACTACAGGCACCTGCCACAACACCCGGCCATTTTTTAGTTGCAGCCATCATTGTGCTGGATCCAAACCTGCCAGCTCAGGTGTACGTGGCTGGCGCCTTAGCCCATTGAGCCACAGGCACTGAGCCTCATTCTAATTTTTAATAAGGATTACATGGCCCATCATGTCTTGCTTCCTGCAGACCGGGAATCTGCATTCGAAGGCATCATCAAGCCATTACCTTGTGTGCATATCCAATGCTTATCAACTGACTTGCAGACTGACTTGTCATTGTGCTACTGATCCCACTCCAAGATTTACTTTGAGAAAATAGCAATTTCCCTAATTGTTGTAAGTAATAAATTTCCTTTGTCTCTGATCTCAGAGTCTCTTCTGATAGCATTCATGTGACTAACTTGTTAGCCTGCAAATAGGGCAAACTGTCAGACACTTCAAGCTTCTTGATAGTACGAAATCAATTTCTCAAATCGCCACACAGATTCCCAACAGGTCACAATGAATCACTACACTTGTTTTAAATGGGAGTTACATCATTTACTGGATATTGCAGTGAATGTGGGCTTTCCTGTAAAGTAGCTTTATAACAAAGTTTAATTGTCAAAGCTAAGCACATACAGTTTCATGCCATGACACCCTAGCCTAGGCAAGAGAGTGAGATTCTCTCCCCTGACCAAAAAAATATATATACACACACACATATATATACATATATATGGCTAGAAGAGACAATTTTGAATGTTCTTATCACAAAAGAATATCTGAGGTAATGGATATGCTAATTATCCTAATTTGATTATTGTGCATTGTGTATACATATTGAAATATCACACCATATGCCATAAATAAGTACAATCATTGCATGTCAATTAAAAATAAAACTTTGGAGGGGCGGAGGCAAGATGGTGGTCTGTAGCCAGCTTTCCACAGAGGCTCCCATCCAGAAGGAGAGTTAAAGGACAGAAATTTAGCGAGAGAGTCAATGGTTCTGATCTGAGCCACAAGAGAAGGTTGAAGAACATACATCAACCCTGCTAAGGGGAGGTGCACTCCCAAGGATACAAACCAAAGGTATAGAATCCATCATCAAGCAGACAGGAGTCCCCTCCCCAAAGAGAATGGCTTGCAATATACTCCATACCTCCATACAAACAAGCAAAAAGAGTTCAAATGTCCTCCCATTTTACCCATGGGAGAGACTCTAAAAATCAGACCTCATTCCCCTACTAGGAGTATGCCTGGCACTCTCCTGTCAGGCATAAAACTGTATAAAACTATATATATTCTCTTACCTGCAATTTTGAACTCCCAGCACTCCCCTCCACTCTCACTCCAAGGTCTGGAAGCCTGCCTCTCATGGAGTCCAGATTCTTGGGCATTTTCTTGAGGGATGTAGACAGGGCATGGGCTGTTGTTGATCTGTGCTGATTCTCCAGCTTGGGAGTAAGGAGAATAAAGTCAGTTGAGAGGGAACCAAACTGGAGAGGCAGTGCCCCGAGGCACAGAACAGCAGTGGCAGTGGCAGGAACAATAACAATAGAGCTCACACCCCTGGGGATATTTTGAAAGGACACTCCCAGGCTCTCTGGGCAACCAGAGGAAGCTGGACAGCTACTCTGGTGGCAGCCACTGGCAGAACAGATCTGGGACAGAAACGCAGGTCATGGGAGTAAAGGGTATGCCTGAGGCAGTACCAGCCTAGGCAGAGCGCAGGAATTAGAATACATGCACAGAGACAACAGACTCCCAGGGTGGCACTGATGCAAAGGACCTCTTTACTGAGCTTTAGACACACCTAGCCCTCAGAGGATCAAAGCTGAGACAAAGGGCACATGGCAAAGGCTGGAACTGACAGCTAAGTGAGACTTCTAACTGAGTCAGCCAATACAAACTGCAGCCAAGATCAGGCAGCATCATGCCAGGGCTGATTTGCAGTACAGCACATGATCCACAGGGAAGGCTAGCCAGGACAGAAACAAATTCTGCAAAGTTGTTCTGTTCTGTCAGCAACATCAATCAGGGAAGGGCTTGAACTGAGTGAATTACCCCAACCCCCATTAAGCACCCAAGGTTGGCAGGCCTCACCTTCCCCTTCTGGATAGTGGCAGAGAGTGGCAGAGAGGAGCAGCCTGACTGAGGAGACACAGGTCTCCCTGTGACTCAGGCCAGCACAAACCCCTGGAGCATCTACTCATTGCAGGGAACTGGATCACAGCCCTGCAGGTTTACCAGTGACTGGGTGTGACAATGTGGGGAAGGAGGCATCAATGTTCCCAGGCTAATTTATTTGTTGGGTGGGTCCTTCGGATCTCACAGAGCTATGAAGTGAGTTATACTAGAGCTTCCAGAAAACCCCTGCTTTCTAGTTGCCAGAGACCTTTTGAACTCTCCCACCTGAGGCTGGTGCTTACTGGGAAAAATGATTGGGACTTCTTCAAATGGGCCAAACACCCGAGGACCATCCAAAGTGGTACCCTAGGTGTGTGGTAGTGGGAAGGTTTGATTTTCCTTTTCTAATTGTTGCCTATGGGGGACATGGTGACTTAACTGCTGGTATTTCTCCACAGTGACTTAACTGCTGGTATTTCTCCACAGCTCAGACTTCAACCCAGAGTAACTGATTCTCTAGGGTAAGACAGAGACCAGCTGAAAATAAGACAGAGCCACTTAACTCCACCACAACAAGAAGGTCCCCAGTTTCTCAGGCCATAGCACTGTACAGATCCTTGAAGCTCTAAGGGAAAAGGTACAGACACCAGTCCCAGCTTTTGGGAAAAGGCCTGGCCACTCACTACTCCTGGAGCCCCCAACCCAACTTTTCCTTATCTGCACATCTAGCCAAACAGTATAAAATAATCATGGGGCGAAATCAGCAGAAAAATTCTAGTAACATGAACAACCAGAATAGATCAATGCCCCCAAGGAACAATTTGGCGGACAAAACTGAAGATCCCATTCATAAACAGATGGTTGAGATGTCAGAAACTCAATTCAGAATTTGGATTGCAAATAAGATCAATAAAATAGAGGAAAAGTTGGAATTAGAAATTCAGGGAGCATTTCAAAAATTGTCTGAGGAATTCAAGAAATTCAAAGACAAAATCACCAAAGATTTTGACACATTGAGACAAGAATTTGCAGCCTCAAAGATCTGAGAAATACAGTAGACTTCCTCCATAACAGAAAGGAGCAAGCAGAAGAAAGGATGTCTGACACTGAAGACAAAGCTTTCAAACAGGGCGGTGCCTGTAGCTCAATGAATAGGGCACCAACCCCATATACCAAAGGTGGTGGGTGCAAGTCCGGCCCCAGCCAAACTGCAAGAACAAAAAAAAAAGCTTTCAAACACACCTAAACTCTCAAAGAGGAAGATAAATGGAGAGCAAAAACAGATCATTCTCTCTGAAAACTAATATTTGCCTTATAGGGATCCCTGAAAGCAACGAAGTGGCTTCACAAGGCATGGAGTCTCTTCTTCATGAGATTATGAAGGAGAACTTTCCAGACATGCCAAGTGATTCTGAAATTCAGATAGCAGACAGTTTCAGAACCCTAGCAAGACTCAACCTGAATAAGACATCTGCTAGGCACATCATAATTAACTTCAATAAAGTCAATATGAAGGAGAAATTCTGAAAGCAGCCAGACGTAAGAAAACCATAACCTACAAGGGGAAGAATATTAGAATAATTGCAGATCTCTCTGATCAAACCTTTCAAGCTAGAAGAGGATGGTCATCAAATTTTAACCTCCTAAAACAAAATAACTTTCAACCCAGGATCCTGTATCCAGCTAAACTGAGTTTCATTTATGACGGAGAAATTAAATACTTCAATGACATCTGCATGTTGAAGAAATATGCCATAACTAAACCAGCTCTCCAGAATATTCTGAGACCTATCCTCCAAAATGACCAGCATAATCCTCCACCACAAAAATAAACTCACTCAGAAACTTTTGAACAAATTCCAACTTCCACAGTGGCAAAAGGATTAAAAATGTCCACTGGACTTTGGAAAGGTTTATCAATATTCTCAATTAATGTGAATGGCTTAAATTGTCCTCTAAAGAGGCACAGGTTGGATGACTGGATACAAAAACTCAGGCCAGATATCTGCTGCATACAAGCATCTCATCTTACCTTAAGAGATAAAAATAGATTCAACATGAAGGGATGGTCATCTATATTCCAGGCAAATGAAAAGCAGAAAAAAGTAGGTGTTGCAATCTTATTCGCAGATACAATAGGCTTTAAACCAACCAAAGTAAGGAAGGATAAGGATGAACACTTCATATTTGCTAAAGGTAATACTCAATATGATGAGATTTCAATTATTAACATTTAACCCAGCCAAAATGCACCTCAATTTATAAGAGAAACTCTAACAAACATGAGCAACTTGATTACCTCCAGCTCCATAGTAGTCAGAGATTTTAACACCTCTTTAGCAGTGCTGGATAGAGCCTCCAAAAAGAAACTAAGCAAAGAAATTTTAGATTTAAACTTAACCACATTTCATCCCAACATAACTGAATACACATTCTTCTCATCAGCCCACAATCACATCTTAGGTCACAAATCTAACCTCAGCAAATTTAAAAGAATAGAAATTATTCCTGGCATCTTGTTGGACCATCATAGAATAAAAGTTGAATCAATAACAACAGGAATCTGCATACTAATACAAAAACATGGAAGCTAAATAACCTTATGCTGAATGATAGATGGGTCACAGACGAGATTAAGAATGAAATTATCAAATTTTTGGAACAAAACGATAACGAAGACATGAAATATCAGAACCCCCTTATACTGGGGTTACAGGGATACTGCAGAGACAGTCCTAAAAGGGAAATTTATAGCACTACAAGCCTTCCTCAAGAGAATGGAAAGAGAGGAAATTAACAACTTAATGGGACATCATAAGCAATTGGAAAAGGAAGAACATTCCAATCCCAAACCCAGCAGAAGAAAAGAAAGAACCAAAATTAGAGCAAAATTAAATGAAATTGACAACAAAAGAATCATATAACAGATCAATAAATCAAAAAGTTGGCTTTTTGAAAAGGTCAATAAAATAGATAAACCTTTAGCTAACCAGGAAAAAAAGAGTAAAATCTCTAATTTTATTGATCATAAATGGTAAAGAAGAAATAACAACAGACTCCTCAGAAATTCAAAAAATCCTTAACGAATATCACAAGAAACTTTATTCTCAGAAATATGAAAATCTGAAGGAAATTGACAAATACTTGGAAGCACACCACCTTCCAAGATTTAGCCAGAATCAAGTAGAAATGTTGAACAGGCCCATATCAAGTTCTGAAATAGCATCAACTATACAAAATCTCCCTAAAAATAAAAGCTTGGGACCAGATGGCTTCACGTCAGAATCCTACCAAACCTTTAAAGAGGAACTATTACCTACATTACTCAACCTTTTCCAAAATATAGAAAAAGATGGAATACTACCTAACACATTCTATGAAGTGAATAACACCTTGATCTCCAAACCAGGAAAAAACCCAACAAGAAAAGAAAATTATAAACCAATATCACTAATGAATATTGATGCAAAAATATTCAATAAGATCCTAACAAACAGAACCCAGCAACACATCAAAAAAATTATACACCACAACCACGTGGGCTTTATCCCAGGGTCTCAAGGCTGGTTCAATATATGTAAACCTATAAATGTAATTCAGCACATAAACAAATTTAAAAAGAAAGACCATATCATTCTCTCAATTGATGCAAAAGAAGCTTTTGATAATATCCAGCATCCCTTCATAATCAGAACACTCAAGAAAGTTGGTATAGAAGGGACATATCTTAAACTAATATAGGCCATCTACAGCAAACCCACAGCCAATATCGTAGTGAATGGAGTTAAATTGAAATCATTTTCACTTAAATTAGGAACCAGGTAAGGTTGCCCATTGTCTCCATTGCTCTTTAACATTGTAATGGAAGTTTTAGCCATTGCAATTAGGAAAGAAAAGATGATCAAGGGTATCCATATAAGGTCAGAAGAGATCAAACTTTCACTCTTTGCAGATGATATGACTGTGTATCTGGAAAACCCCATGGATTCTTCTACAAAACTTTTAGAAGTGATCTAGGAATACAGCAGGGTCTCAGGCTACAAAATCAACACTCATAAATCTGTAGCCTTTAAGAATATCAACAATAGCCAGGCCAAAAAAACAGTCAAGGACTCTATTCCATTCACAGTAGTGCCAAAAAAGATGAAATATTTGGGAGTTTACCTAACAAAGGACATAAAAGATCTCTATAAAGAAAACTATGAAACTCTAAGAAAAGAAATAGCTGAAGATGTTAACAAATGGAAAAACATACCATGTTCATGGCTGGGAAGAATCAACATTGTTAAAATGTCTATACTACCCAAAGCAATATATAATTTTAATGCAATTCCTATTAAATATCTATAGGGTTAGAAATCTCCACATGTACTTCTCAAGGACGTCTCATTCGAGTGAGCCACTAATGGGTTAAATTGGCTTTGCCTTCACAGAAAAAGCATAGAGGTTTTGGCTACTCAGAGGCAAACACAAAGGCTGTTTTCTGTTGATCCAGAAACAGATACTTTGAAGTTTTTGCAGTCATTGGTTCCAAGGAGTTAGAAGCTGAAAAGCTTCTTGCCTGGAGACACTGGTCCAGAGGTTAACAAAATGTTTTACAGTTTGTCAAAAGCTTAAAGATCTCAGCACTGTGGAGAAACAAAGTCATAAACCCATTTAAGGTTAACTTGGTGAGTGCATGAGGAGTTTCAGAAAGCAGTTCCCCTGTAGCTCTGTCTCTCTTATATGTATGTAGATTTCTTACACAAAAGCTGAGGCTCATTCACAAGGAGTTAAGGTAAAAGAGCACTGTGCTGGTTTGCAGACTTGATTGATGTCTGCCACTTCGGTTTAGAGTTAGATAGAGGAAGTTAGATAATGGTGAATGTTGTAAATCATAGATTAAGCATGCATGTGACTGCAAAGGTATCTAAGGTGGTCAGAAACAAAGTTAATTTGCTACATTCCACAACAGAGCCTGTAGCCTGCTTCTTGCACCCCTTCTTAACATTGCAGAGTGAGCTTACCCCTGAGACAAAGTTGCAGCCCTTGCTTCTCCGGTCACTCAACAAGCTCCATTGTCATATTTTAAAGATCTCAAAAAAATAATCCTTCATTTTATATGGAATCAGAAAAAACCTTGAATAGCCAAGACATTACTTTGGAATAAAAACAAAGCAGGAGGAATCACTCTACCAGACCAGAGACTGTACTATAAATCGATAGTCATCAAAACAGCAAGGTACTGGCACAAAAACAGAGAGGTAGTTGTATGGAACAGAATAGAGAACCAAGAGATGAATCCAGCTACTTCCCGTTATTTGATCTTTGACAAACCAATTAAAAACATTCCCTACTTAACAAATGATGCTGGGTGAACTAGCTGGCAACCTGTAGAAGACAGAAACTGGACCCACACCTTTCACCATTAACTAAGATAGAGTCTCACTGGATTAAAGATTTAAACTCGAGACATGAAACTATAAAAATACTAAAAGAAGGTGCAGGGAAAACTCTTGAAGGAAACAGCCTGGACAAATATTTTATGAAGAGGACTCCCCAGGCAATTGAAGCAGTATCAAAAATATGCTTCTGGGACCTGATTGAAATAAAAGCTTCTGCATAGCCAAGAACACAGTAAGTATAGCAAGCAGAGAACCCTCAGAATGGGAGAAAATATTTGCAGGTCATGCCTCTGACAAAGGTTTAATAACAAGGAAAAAACAAGTGATCCCATCTCAGGGTGGGAAAAGGACTTGAAGACAAACTTCTCTAAAGAAGACAGGTGCACGGCCTACAAACACATGAAAAAATGCTCACCATCCTTAATCATCAGAGAAATGCAAATCAAAACTACTTTAAGATATCATCTAACTACAGTAAGATCAGCTCACATAACAAAATCAAAAACCAGAGATGCTGGCGTGGATGTGGAGAAAAGGGAGCACTTCTACACTGCTGGTGGGAATGCACACTAATACGTTCCTTTTGGAAGGATGTTTGGAGAATACTTAGAGATCTAAAAATAGACCTGCCATTTGATCCTATAATTCCTTTACTAGGTATATACCCCAAAGACCAAAAAT
>CAUYON010006872.1:0-18100 GCA_963573935.1 Arctocebus calabarensis
CGGGCACCTGTAGTCCCAGCTACTTGGGAGGCGGAGGCAGGAGACTCACTTGAGCCCAGGAATTGGAGGTTGCTGTGAGCTGTGATGCCACAGCACTCTATCCAGGGTGACAGCTTGAGGCTCTGTCTCAAAAAAACAAAATCCTGATGTACAACATTAATAAAGTCAATTTTTATTGATTTCCTGAGTCATTTAGTAAGTATATATCTAACCAGAAGTATGTACTGTGCATTCAATGGATTCTGTGAATGGATTGGAGAGAAGATAGAGACCACTTTTCAAGGGGCTTTGATTAAGGAGAGAAGGAAAACCAGTAACAATACAGATTCTGACAGCATATATAGAAATGAAGATCATGCCTATTAGTTTGAAAAGAGGGTAAAGAGGCTTGAAAGCTTTGCAAGTGTAGAAGTCTCTCATCAGTGAATTTTATTCTGTATAGTTTTGTGAATGAACACTATTAATTCCACTGAGACAGTAAAATAAATCAAAATAAGAATTTAAACATGTCACATATATGGAGAAGAAACTATGGTATTCTCTTACTTTCTTGCATTGACTTAATATTTTTCAAAATGTAATAATAGTTCATTAAAGACTTATAACAAAGGGGAGCAAGATGGTGAACCAGAAGGATTGTACAGCTGAGCTCTCCTAGAATGACTGCAGAAAAAGAGAGAATCCAGGTCTATGGGGACCTTATCCAGAGTTGTAGCTCAGGAAGCACAGCAAGGAGGTCGTGAGCTGGATATAGTGTATGATCCAGAGTACTGGAAATCTTATTAATGAGACAGTTGATTCTGGCTGGCTGGGATCAGATGACCTAGGAAGTCCTTTGGGAGTTTTCAGATGTTGGGGAAGTTGCACATTGAGTGGAAAGCTTGGAAGAGTGGGCAGACTTAAACAGTACATAGCAACAAAATTTGAATGCCCAATGGGATGGATTTGCCATAGGTTTGATATCTGTTGAAGCATCCATACTGACAAGATCTTGACACCTGGGGGCTGCCATTGTGGGAAAGTAGTGAGAAGGTCTTAGCAGGGGCCTAAATCACAGTCATCTTAATACTGCCTGCTAAGATCAGAACTCCACTCTTGGAACAGTTTGAAGGATTCCCACACCCCAAAGGAACTGGAGAAAGGTGCCAGTGTGAGACTCACCCATGAAGGATTCTTGTGAGCTTTAATATTTTAAACCACAGGGTCTAAATGCTGAGAAAACAATTAGGCAATCATTGAAGGCAACTAAGTTAGGAATAATGACCATAGAGGTTGTTAGCTGTGCTCCCCATTTCCTAAGAAAACCACAGAATCAGCAGATGTTCTGATAAAATTTTGAAAGATATTATCATCTAAAGCAAGGACTTTTGTTTTTTGTAGCCATGAGGAAGAATTTGGCTTTGCTCAGCCTGAGACTAAATCAAGACCTAAGCTCTGAAACAAGGTAACTTGAAGCAAAGGAGGAATTGAGAAGTGAAAAGAAGAACAAGGACATGAACAAGAAGAAAGAACACATGAAGAGGAACCAACAGAAAAATTTGGGCAACATAGAAAACCAAAACAGAGGATTTCCACCAAGGGACCATGAGGCAGCTACTTCAGAAGATTCCACCTATAAAAAAGTAATGGATTTGAAAGAAAGGGAATTTAAAATAGTCATTAAAAGACAATAAAATGAATGGATGAGAAAAATAGAAAGACCAACCCAAAAGTTGGATAAGACATATGTAGAATACAGAAAGAATGTGCAGAGCTTAAGGAAATGAAGGAGATAATCAGGGAATGTAAAGATTCACTAGAAAGTATCAAAAATAGGTTAGACTATGTAGAAGAAAGAATCTCAGAACTATAGGATAAAGTGTTCAAGTTAACTTATGTAATTAAATAGGAAGAAAAGGAGCCAGAGAAAGCAGAATAAGGGCTTAGAGAACTACAAAAATCCATGAAACATTCAAACATGAAAAATAAGGATTTCTGAAGGGAAAGAAGATTGTACCAAAGGAATGGAAGCTTTGTTGGAGACTATAATAAATGGAAACTTCCCCAGTGTTACTAAATACCCCAACACACTCTGTTCAGATGAATATTGAAGCCCATGTCATGTCAACTCAAACAGACACATTATAATGAACCTATCCAAAGTTATAAACACAGGAAAAATCCTGCAAGCAGCCAGAAGTAAGTGCCAACTGACTTACAGAGGCAGAGCCATTAGGATACAACAGACTGCAATTTCTCAACTGAAACTTTCCAAGTCAGAAGAGCATGGTCATCCAACTTTAATATTCTTAAACAAAACAATTTTCAGCCCAGAATTCTGTATCCTGCCAAACTAAGTTTCCAAATTGATGGAGAAATAAGATATTTTGAGAATGTACAAACACTGAGGAAGTTTGCCACAACAAGACCAACTCTAGAAGAAATACTTAGACTTATTCTCAACACTGACCATAATAATGGACCACCCACAAAGTAACACCCATAAGCTAAAGGTCAAAACACAAAAACATAACTTCCACAATGGTGCAAGGGATAAAACTACACAACAGAATTTCACAAAATAAGATAAGTAGAACTCCACCACACTTATCAGTTCTCTCAGTAAGAGTCAATTGTCTGAATTCACTGTTAAAGAGGCAGGATGATATTGGTAGGTCACCACTGTGACATACTGCTTTTTTTCTTGTATATTTGGCAGAGATTGGATCTTGCTTTTGCACAGGCTAGTAAGGAGCTTCTAAATTAAAGGGATCAGCTCAGATTGGTCCCCCAAAGTCTAGAATTGCTGATCACCACCAATTCTCCTGTCACTCTCTTTCTGTTTTTCTGTCCTTTTCTCCTTCTCTTCAATTCTTTCCTTTCACTCTGCTTTTTTTTTGTCTTTTCTTCTTTTCTATCTTCATCTTTTTCTTTTTTTAAAATTAGTTTTTCGCTTACCCTTCTCTTCCTTTTTGCCTTATACCAAAAGGCCACTTCAATGCCCAAGTGCTGAGACAAGGTATTTTAAAGCAAAGGAGGTAGTGAAAGGGAAAACATGAGGGAAGGAAGTTAACAAGAAGAAAACACACATGAAGAGGAACCAACAGAAAACTTTTGCCAACATGCCAGGCCAAAACAACATCCCCACAAGAGACCATAAGGCAACTACCACAAAGGATTCCACCTATAAAGAGGTAATGGAAATGAGAGAAAGGGAATTTAAAAACTGGATGCCAAAGACAATAAAGGAAATTGACAAGAAAGTGGAAAAACAGAACCAAGTTCAGATAAAAGACATGAAGAATATAAAAAGGATATGGCAGAGCTTAAGGAATTTAAGGAGTCAATCCGATAGTCAATCAAAAAGATAAAAGTAAGAAAAGAGAAAAGACAAAAAAAGAAGGGTAGGTGAAAGGAAAGAATTGAAGTGAAGGAGAGAAGGACAGAAAGAAAAAAAGAGAGTGACAGGAGAATTGGTGGTGATCAGCAATTCTAGGCTTTTGGGGACCAAGCTGGGAAGCTCCCTCAAATTCAGGAGCTCCTTACCAATTTGGGCAAAAATAAGATCTCACTTCTGCCAAATATAGTCAATTTACTTAAAGATGCAATGGAAAGTATCAATAACAGATTAAACTATCAGGAAGAAACAATCCCAGAGCTAGAGGATAAAACTCTTTAGTAACCCAGGTAGTTAAAGAGACAGAAAGGGGAAGAAAGCAGAACATACATTCAGAAAATTATGACACTTCACGAACTGTTCAAATACACAAATTACAGGTATCCCTGAAGGAGATACCAAAGGAATGGAAACCCTACTAGAGGATATTATAAATGAAAACTTCACAATTTTCAATAAAGATTCTGACACACCCTTTTCAGAGGAATTTCAAACTCTGGGTGATATCAACCCAAATAGAGCATCTCCAAGACACATTGTTATGAACCTGTCCAAAGTCAAGACAAAAGAAAAAATTCTTCAAATGGCCAGAAGAAGTGCCAATTGACCTACAGGCATAGAATTATCAGGGTGACAGCAAACTTCTCAGCTGAAACTTTCCAAGCCAGAAGAAAATGGTCATCTACCTTTAGCCTTCTTAAACAAAGCAATTTTCAGCACAGAATTCTGTATCCTGCTATGCTAAGATACATAACTGATGGAAAAATCAATTATTTTGTGGATATGCAAACACTGAGGAAATTTACCACAAGACCAAGCTCTACAGGAAATACTCAGACCTATTCTCCACACTGAACATCATAATGGACAACCAGCAAAGTAAACACCCAGAAACTAAAGGACAAAATCTAGCTTCCACAATGACACAAAGGATAAAATTAAGCAATAGACTTTCACAAAATAAAAGGAATAGAAGTCCTCCATGCTTACCAATTCTCTTAATAAATGTTAATGGCTTGAATTCCCCTCTTAAGAGGTATAGGCTGGCTAATTGGATAAAAAAGCATAAGCCATGAAGCATTCCATGTGTTGCCTTCAGGAAACAAGCCAAATTTTGAAAGATAAAACAAACTCAAGGTAAAGGGATGGAAAACAATATTTCAGGCTATGAAAATCACAATAAAGGAGGTGTAACAATCTTATATTCAGACACAAGTGGATTTTTGAAGCAACTAAAGTCAAGAAAAGCAAAGATGGTCACTTCATTCTGATCAAGTGATCAATACCAGAAAAGGAGACTTCAATTCTAAATATTTATGCATCCAAGTTAAATGATCCCAGATTTATGAATCGGACCTTGATTGCTCTGAGCAATATGATATCCCATAAAACTATAATATTTAGGGATTTTAAAACATCTCTAGCAGAACCGGACAGATATATCTGCTAAACAGAAACTAAACAAAGATACAAGGGACATAATGTGACCCTAGAGAAAATTGGCTTAATAGACATGCACAGAATACACCATCCCAAAGCTAAGGAATATATAGTCTTCTTGCCAGCCCATGGAACACACTCCAAAATAGATCATTGGCTCAGCGCCTGTGGCTCAACGGGCTAAGGCGTCAGCCACGTACACCTGAGCTGTCGGGTTCGAATCCAGCCCGGCCCGCCAAACAACGAAAAATGCAACCAAAAAATGGCTGGGCATTGTGGCGGGCGCCTGTAGTCCCAGCTAGTTGGGAGGCAGAGGCAAGAGACTCACTTGAGCCCAGTAATTGGAGGTTGCTGTGAGCTGTGATGCCAGAGCACTCTATCCAGGGTGACAGCTTGAAGCTCTGCCTCAAAAAAAAAAAAAAAAAAATAGATCATAGCCAAGGACACAATTCAAATTTCAACAAAATCAAAAGAATTGAAATTATACCTTATAACTCCTCAGACCAAAGGTAATCCCCATACAATGGCATAAAAATTAAACAACCTTATGCTGAATGGCAGTTGTGTCTAGGAAGAGATAAAGGGGGAAATTGTTAAATTCCTTGAACGTAACAACAAAGAAGCTACAAAACTTCTGGGATATTACTGAAACTTATAGGATACTGAAAAAGCAGTCTTAACATGGTAAATTATCACATTAGATGACTACATCCTAAAATTTAACAACAAAGAGTTACACATAATTGATATTATGTATGAATATTAAAAGTTATGTAAATTAGGACATTTAGAAGTACAGATATTTTTAATGCCAAGATTCATAAACAGATTTTTTTTCAGACCATTGAAAGCACTGAATGATATCATTATCTTTTTTTACCAGTACAGTCATTTTGAGACTTATAATTTCAATTTCCATACTGAGTTCTTTTCCATTCTGTTAACCTAATTGTGATATAGTATTTGAATTACTTAGAAATGTGATCATTTAGAAGTTCATTTAATTGATGTATAGCAACACATAGGGGTAAGGATGGAAGAGCAGAGAGAGGGAAATTTGCAATAATAACATACAAATGTACGGATAGGTTAAAGTGAAAAGCACAAAGCACAGGAAAAGACTATAGAGGACATGAAAAATCAACACAATTTGGAAGATGAAATTTATGTAGACTAATTCTAACATTATCAGAGTAGGGAGTCTGAAAGTTACATTCCAGTAGAAGAATGTGCTAATGTGAAGAAAGCCACAAGAAATCAAGCAGATTTTGAAAGTCTTATAAAACAGAATCACCAGACACTTGGATTGTAAAAAATGAGAATAAATGCAGAAAAATTGGTTGAAAATAAAGTATAGAGAATATTTAGAGTCTCTCCAAACCAAGGAGGCAACCATCTGTCTTCCACCCAAGCAGGAGGATTCTTTATTTTCTGCCGAATCTAAATGCAAGTGAATCTTAGACTCACAGACAGAAAAGATGATGTTGGGGGCGATGTTTTAACGGAAGTTAAGACAAGTTAAAATCTGCATAACACTTCTCCAAGTCATTTTCCAGAATAATTGCAATGACACTTATTAGGCAATATATTAGATAGTTAACATCTAGAAAAATTGGCCAAAAGAGAAGTTCTATAATAACATCTGGGAACCTTTAAAAAAAACATATTGGATCCTTTCCAACAACCTTACACCTCTCAACAAGTGAAGCTGATGCACTTCTTAATTCTAGCTAATTTTTTAGTAGTTTGTGTTTATATATTGATGTATGTACAATGAATTTCACATATAGAAGGCAAGTCTCCAAAATGAAGACACATAATTTAGAAGAAATTTAGATGCTTTATAGAACAAAAACCATATTTTTAAAATAACTACAAATGAAAACACTGTTTCGGTGAAAGAATGACAGAACACTTTCAAATCCATGATCAGAAAATAAGAAAATGCTGTTAAAAATTTCAGAAATAGTAGGATAAAAATGAACTTTAGTAGAATGATAAAAATAAGGTTGAAAAAATTTTCCAGAAAGTAGATGAAGTAAATGAAGGAAGGAATATCATTTCAGTTCTGCTTATGAGTTCCAGAATTAAAATGGCCTGCTGAATTCCCAGAACCATAAATAAAAAGGATTTCCCAGTGGGTCATCAAGACATTTCAGAGGACAGAGTCTAAAAAGAAAGTTCTGAAGGCTATCAGGAGCAGGGAAAATGCCATACAAAAGGGAACCAAATATCACCAAATATTTTAAAAGCAATGCTAGAAATTAGAGAACAATAGGTAAATGCTTGAAACTTCACAGGCCAAATATTTCCAACATAGGTTTCCAGATTCAACAATAAAAACTTTTAGTTCTGAAGGTAATGATGCAAAATCTTTACTGTAATATGAGAAGGGGAACTCAAAGACTTAAATTCCAAGAAGTGTTCAGTTGTAGTACAGTAAGGATAAGCCTTCATAATTTCCTGTCTATAAGATCTGAGTTCTGGCTATATATGTATGTTCTAAATCTTTCCAGGACCAGGTGCTGGTTGGAGTCAAACGATGGTGTTTGTCTGCTCTGCTTAGAAAGGTCACTTTCTGGTCCCCTGGTTGTTTGGATTGTCAGGACTGAGGAAATACTCCAACAGATATATGTATATTTAGTATCAGTTTCATTCATTTCCTAAATGAGTCAGAACAAAAATGAGAATATTGGAAAACACCAAGTGTCTCCCTTCCACCTGGGAAAAGTTTGCCTGCCTTTTCTATATGCGGCCAGTTTCACGCTCCTCTCTAGCCCCTCTCTCACAGAAGATAAGAATTGTGCCACATTTTGAGAATGGAGCCTAAGCCAAGACAGGGCCTTTTGGTACATATTCATATATATATTTATAAAACCCTATTTTAAAAAATAAAATATTTTCAGCTTCTGAGTTTTGCAATTGAAAGCAAAACACTCATGTTCGGTATACTACTAGAAGTATGGGCTTTTTCTAAAAAAAATAGTAAAGTAGGGTATAGTCAACAGTGTCCATAAGGCTGTATAATATAAAATATCTATATCAAGAGAGATGCTATAGCCCTTCTAAGGTTTGTGAGGTTGATTCAGAGAACCAATCCAGATTAGAGCAACAGGAGAGAATGATCAATACGAAAAGATATCTCCAACAAAGTAAAAGGTATTTATATCACTTGATGTATTTTGCCACATTGAGCAGAGATTATGAGGATACCAGCCAGACAGCTGAGAGAAAAGCTGGAAAGACAAAAGGAAAACAAGAGAGACAATTAGTTTTTTTTCTAGAGAGAACCATGTGATGTTCAAGAAAAAATGCAAATATACTGTAACTATTCATTTGGAAACAACATTTAGATGGTTCAAGAAATGGATTGATTCAATCAGAAACTGTAATTTAAGTAGATTGAGGAGAAAAGAGAAGGGAGAAAGAGAAAGTTTGGAAGTGCAGATGCAAAGAGAACTGTTTTCAGAATACAACGTCCAAAAAATGATGTTTCAAACTGCTGACTAGAAAAATGTTTGCCTACTTTCTACCTAAAAGAACAAAAGCAGTGTATAAGCAGTCATTTTTGAGTACTTTATCCAAAAGAAAATGTTGGACTTCAATCAACAAGTGACAGAGAAGATGCCAAAATTGGGAAAGAAGGAAGAAAAGCATCCTCCAGGGCCAGGGAGTATGTTTTCAGCATGTGGAATGTGTGAGTAGAAGACTTCCAAAGGCCCATGTACCCACTCTGCGCAAATCCTAGTCACAGTAGAAGACCTTAGACCTTCACACCCCCTGAAACTAACATAGTAACCTCCTGGGAGTCTGTTGAATTGGACAACTCCAGGGAGGGAATTCATGCTCAGCTTCACACATTTTCTGCAATGTAAACAGCTGTATTAAGGAATCATTTTCAAATCTAGCCCTCACAAATTCCACAATGTCTTGGGACCCAGTGACACCAGAAGTGGGGAGTTATGGAAAGTCTGATGTTGCTAATGGGTCAGGGATGAGCCAGGAGCATGCCTATAGCTGGGGCTAGAAATTGAGAAAGGCTTGGGAACCAGTAGCCAGGACCAAAAAGTGAGTCCGGCTGGAATCTGATATAGAGATACAAAAGAGGCATGAGTTGCCTCCCAGAACTGACTAGGAGATAAATGTGGGCTTCTGCAGCCAGGGAGGTAAGTGTACTAGTCTATGAATGAGATGGATTCCCTCCTTTGGGGTAATGGGATCTCACTGCACTCTAACCCACTGAGAAAATCACAAATACCACTAATGCCGTCCTTAGACAAAGGAATCTTACAAAGACCATACTACTATACTCAGACAGAATCAAAGTCAAAGTCCCCACCCAATCAACACCCTAGATGGTGTATCTTTAGGAAGAAAAATTGTTTCTAGAATAAATTCAGAAATAGGATTGAGTGACATTTATACCAGATGCACAGTTATCAACATAAGGACAGGAAGGAAGAAAATAGGACACCACACAATGCACTCCATCAATGGATCTAAATCTAAAAGAAATTATTGAAATGTCAACTGAGGAATTCAATGTATTGATTTTATAAAAGCTCAGTGAGATACAACCGAATGCTGAGAAAGTTCATATAAATCAGAAAAAAATAAGTCTATGAATGAGAATTTTGACAAATAATTAGTAATTTTTAAAAAGAATCAAATATAAAGTCTGGAAATGAAGAATTTAAAGAAACACAATACATTTGAAAGCTTGAACAACAGATGAGAGCAGGTAGAGGAAAGAATTTTACAACTTGAAGACATGTCTTTTGAAATAATCTAATAAAATGATAAAGAATAAAAAAGTTAGCAAAGATTTAGACATTTAGAACATAAAGTAATTGAATTTACAAGTTATGTGTATCCTTAAGGACAAAGAAAAAGCAGGAATTACAAAAACTACACAACAAAATAATAGATGAAAACTTTGCTATTTCTAGCAATATATTAAGATATTCAAATACTGGAGGACCATTTCCAGACAAAAGTTAATCAAAAAGATTTTTCCCCATAGCACATAATTATGAGACCATCTAAAGTCAACATTAATAAGCAATTTCTAAAAACAGCAAGAGAAAAGTGTGTGGTCACCTATAAAGGAAAACCCCTCAGAGTAACATATTTCTCATCAGAAAACTTTCAGGTCATATGAGAATATGATAATATACTCAAAACATTGAAAGGGGAAAAAATACTGCCCTTTAAAATACTGTGTCTAGTAAAATTGTCCTTAATAAATGAAGGAGAAATAGTCATTTCACTAGAGAAAGAAATTTTTAATGTCAGTGCCATCACCAAGGAAGCAGGCTGGACAATGGACTGTAAGCTTGAAGCTTGCAGGAGCTGGGCCTCCCCATGCATTTAGAGGAAAAGACCTCAAGAAACCTCTGCAGCTGATATTTATTGAGAACAACCTCCCCTCCCCCAAGCCGGATCTCCACACTGGAATTCCACAGCTAATCAATTTCCAACACTGTCAACATCTGTTGTTAAAGTCTAGTGATTGCTTGTATGTGTCATAAAACTGCCACTTTGTCTCTGCAAGCCTGCTGTCCTGGTTCCTACACATCTTGCTGCATAGGTTGCTACATGGGTTGTTACATAGATCACTACATATGTTGTTATGTAAGCTGCTACATATCCTATTACATAGGTTCCTACATATCTTGTTGCATAGGTTGCTACATATTCCCTTACATAGGTTGCTACAGTTGAAGAAATTCATTTCTGCAAGACTGGCCTTACAAAAAAGTTTTAGAGAATACCACATCTAGGAAAGAATGACATTTACTACCATGCAAACACATAAATGTATGAAACTTACTTAGAAAGCAGTTATACAGAGGGAGAAAAAGGACTCAAGTGATTCCACTACGGAAATTTACAACACTGCAATAATAAGCCATAGGAGATAAAAGAACTAAGAATCAAACAACTAGAAAATAATTAAAACTATGACAGTAGCAAAGCCTAACATATCATAATAACCTTGAAAGTAAACAGGTTAAATTCTCCTAAAGATACAGAATTGCTGGTTAAAAACATGATCTACCTACATGCTGCTTACAAGAAACTTATCTTAGCACAAAGTCACTTATAGGCTGTAAGTAAAGGAATGGAAAAAAACTATCAGGATTACCTCTACTTATATCAAATAAAACAAACTTTAAGTTAAGGACAGTGAAAAAAACAAAAAGGTCATTATATAATGACAAAAGGGTCAGTAGAACAAAATGATTTAATAATTTTAAATACAGATATATACACCCAACATTGAAGCACCCAAATTAATGAAGAGAACATTATTAGATCTATAGAAAGAGATAGATTTCAATACAATAACCTGGGGAATTTCAATACCTCACTTTCAGCGTTAGACACATAATCTAGAAAGAAAATCAACAAAGGCACATCGAATTTAAACTGGAGTTTATATTAAATGGACTCTCCAGATATTACAAAACAATCTGTCCAAAAAGTGTAGGATATATGTTCTTTTCATCAGCACATGGAGCATTCCCCAGGAAAGACCATATGTTAGGCTACAAAACAAGTCTCAACACATTTTCTAAAAATGAAATTGTATCAAATATCTTCTCATATCACAAGGGAAGAAAACAAACTGATATGAAGAGAAGCTCTGGAGACTATACAAACACATGGAAATGAAACAACATGCTCCTCAATAACCATCGAATCAATCAAGAAACTGATATGAAAATCAAAAATAATCCTTTTAACAAAACAAAAATAAAAACAACATTTTCAAACTTGCGGAATACCAAACTGTTAGCATGGCAAAGGCAGTGCTCAAGGGAAGATTAAAGCAACAAATGCTTTCATCAAAAAAAAAAAAAAGAAAGAAAAGAAAAGAAAGAAAGAAAAAAGAAAAAAGATTACGCACTAATAATCTAAGAATATACCTCAAGAAACTACAAAAGCAACTTAAAAACAAATTCTGATATTATCAGAAGAAAATAAAATAATAATGATCAGAGTACAACAAGATACCATGAAATAATGAAAAGAGGTTTGAAAAATACAAAAGAAAAACAAAACAAAAAGTTGGTTCATTAAAAGCATAAGCAAAATTGATAAACCTCTAGCTAGATTAACCAAGAAAAGAAACAATATGACCCAAATAAATAAAATTAGAGGCACGGAGCCTGTAGCAGAATGGTTACGGTGCCAGCCACATACACTAAAGGTGGCGGGTTCGAACCCAGTCCTGGGCCAGCTAAACCACAAAGACAACTACAATGAAAAATAGCTGTGCATTGTGGCAGGTGACTTTATTCCCAGCTACCTGGGAGGTGGAGGCAAGAGAATCACTTCAGCCCAAGAGTTTGAGGTTGCTGTGAGCTGTGACATCACCGCACTCTAGTGAGACTGTCTTGAAATAAATAAATAAAATTAGAAATGAAAAACAAGGTATTCCAACTGATACCATGTAAATACAAAGTATCATCAGAATCTATTATGAAAAACTGTTGATAAACTGAAGAAACTAAAAAAAGGGATAAATTTCTGGAAATGTACAACTTACTAAGAATGCATCAGGAAGAAATAGAAAACCTGGAGAGACTGATAATGAATAATGAAATTTAATAACGAATAAAAATTCTTCCAAAAGATGGAAACCTCAAGATGAAATACACTCACGGACAAATTCTACCAAGGTATAAACAAGAATTAACATCCATCCTTCTAAAACCATTCCAAAAGTTCAAAGAGAAGGGAATTGCCCCTAATCCATACTATGAGGCTAGCATTACCCTAATTCCAGAATCAGACAGTGACTAACATAAAGAGAAAACTGCAGGCCATTATCTCTGATGAAAAATAGACACAAATATCCTCAAAGTATACTAGCAACCCAAATCCAACAACCAATAAAAAGATAATCCACCATTCAAGTAGGTTACAAATTTTAACTATGCAAACCAATAAATGGGATACACATTACATTAACAAAATAAAGAAAAAATCATATGATAATTACAATATATTCAGAAAAAGTCAAATTTGTTAAAATTTGAGGTGGATTCATGATAAAAAATACTCTTAAAAATTAGGCATAAAAGGCACATGCCTCAACATAATAAAGCTCACATGCATCAAATCCATAGCTAACATCATACTAAATGGGGGAAAGTTGAAATACTTTCCTTTAAGACCTAGATGAAGACAAGAATGCCCATTTTCACCACTCCTATTCAACATAGCACTGGAAATTTGACTAGAGTAATCATGCAAAACATCAAAAGTCATCCAAGGTTCAGTGAAATAAGTCAGATTGTTTTTATTTTAATATGTGTACTTATATTTAGTAAAATCTAACATATTCACAAATAGAACTGTTAAACAAATTCATTAAAGTTGCAGGATACAAAATCAACATACAAGCATTTCTGCATGCCAATGGCAAAGGATCTTCAAAAGAAAACAAAAATGTAATACCATTTACAATAGATATAAACAACATAAAATAAAATACCTAGGAATAAATTTAAACAAGAAGGTGAAGACTTCTGCAAGGAAAACTACATAATAAAGAAAATTGAAGAGGGTACAAATAAATGGAAGGACTTCACATGTTCAAATCAACATGCTTACAATGTTTGTTCCATATGATGTAATCTATATAATGAATGTAATACCTATCAAAACACCAGTAACATTTTTCTCAGAAATAGAACAAGAATTTCTAAGAATTCCAAAAGACCAGGAACAGCAGCCGAAACCATCCTTAGGAATAAAGAATATAATTGGAGGAATTACAGTATGTGACATCAAATTATGCTATAAAACTATAATAATAACCAAAACAGCATCGTACAGGCATAAAAATACACACTGAGACCAATGTAACAGAATAGTGAAACTAGAAAAAAAAATCCATTTTACTGACCTTTGATAAAGCCAATAAGAACTTACCTTGGGGGGAAAGTACACCCTCGCTGATAAATTACATCAAGAAAATTAATCCAAAAGAATGAAATTGTTTCCTTATATCTCCTCATATACAAAATTCAATGCAAACAGAAATCAAAGATTTACACACAAGACCCCAAACCATAAAAATACTAGAAGAAAATATACGAAATCTGGGACAAGTCTCTTGAACATTGGTCTAGGCCAGGAATGAGGAACCTATACCCTTGGGACTACATGAGGCCTTCTGGATCCTTGAGTATAGGATTTGGACTAAATCCACATTTTAATAAAGAGATCTTTATTTAAAAGTTTTGTTCTATGAAGTTTGCATTTTGTCAAGGAGATGCACTTGGCAATCTGGAAGGCTAGACTCTAGGCAAAGAATTTTTGATTTCAAAAACACAGGCAACAAAACAAAAATTGTCAAACTAAAAAGTGTCTTCACAGTAAAAGAAATAGTCAACAGAGGGCGGCACCTGTGGCTTAGTGGGTTGGGCACTGGCCCCATATACCAAGGGTGGCTGGTTTGAACCCAGCCCAGCCATCTAAAACAGCAGTGGCAACTGCAACAAAAAATAGCCAGGTGTTGTGGTAGGCACCTGTAGTCCAAGCTACTTGGGAGGCTGAGGCAAGAGAATCACTTAAGCCCAAGAGTTGGAGGTTGCTGTGAGCTGTGACGCCATGGCACTCTACCAAGGCAACAGAGTGAGACTCTGTCTCAAAAAAAAAAAGAAAGAAAGAAAAAATCATAATGAGACATTATCTTACCCCAGTCAGAATGGCTATTATTAAAAAGACAAAAATAATAAATACTGGTGAAGATGTGGAGAAAAGAGAACTGTTATATACTGTTGGTGGGTGTGTAACCACTTTGTGAAATGATATGGATATTTTCCAAAAATAAAAATTGCATTCCTATTTGATCCAGTACTCTCACTACCAAAAATCTACTCAAAGGAAAAGAAACAAATTCATCACAGAGATATCTGCACTCATATGTTTATTGCAGCACCAGCCTCAATAGCCAAGGTATGAAATGGTTAAAGAAATGTGGTATATAAACACAATCAATTACCATTCATCCATAAAAAAGAATGAAATCATTCCAACTAAACCCATATGAATGCCACTGGAAGTCATTATCTTAAGTGAAATAAGACAGGTACCAAAAGCCAAATATCACTTGCTATCTTTCATTCATGGGTGCTAAATAATTTGGGCCCATGGCATAGAGAGTGGACAAACAGAAAACACACTAGAAGCTGCAAGTTGGGAGAAATGGAGAGATGGAATGAAATGGGCTCAAGGCTACACCATATAGCAATACACAGAAGAAATAACTTCACTGTTGGATAGCTGTATAGGATAATTATACTTAACAAAAATGTACTTTACTTGGCTGATGGCCACCCTAAATACTTCGACTTGATTACTATGCATTACACACATGTAACAAAATTTCTCAAACTCACCCTGAATTTGCACTCCAAAATACATACCACATCTTTATTGTCTGTGTTTGGAAATCAATAGATGACATTAAACATTTATACCGTTCAATAGATAATATTATTTAAAATATAGAGTTAGGTTCTATAAGAAATGACTTGATTTGAGAGTGGTTGATTCTACTGACACAGGAGTGAGATGGACTTAGGACATTCTATAAATAAATAAATCTTTAAATGTGGGATTTATAGATTTCATCATATGTCTTGAATTAGCAATAAGTTTCTAACTACATATATGTCAACTGGAGAAAAATAAATCGAGGGGATTAGGAATTCAGATTGTTGAAATGACTAGACTATCAGAAAGAGTAAAATGGAATTCAAGAAAATTCTGGGTTTAGTTCATTGCTCCTTGACTTACATTTTCCTCTATTTTTGAAACATGTAATTCATACACTGTGAGAAAGAAAAAGAAAGAATCATCATGCTGGAATAGAGTAAGTAAAGAAAGGTATTGAAGAGAACTCCACATTCAAGAATTGGTCTGCCTATCATACCATCTAAAAGCCCCACTTGCCTATTTCAAAACATAAAATGTAGGTAAAAATGATAATATTTTTAATATATGGAGTAAGATTTTGATATAAGGGTAAATAAAGTATAAAATTAAAGCAAATATTAAGGCAAGGAGTGGTGGTTCATGCCTATAAGCCTCGCACTCTGGGAGGCCAAGGCAGGAGGATCACCTGAGCTCAGTTTGAGACCAGTCAGAGCAAAAGCAAAACCAAGTCTCTACTAAAAATAAAAAATAAAACCTAACTGGGTATTGTGATAGGCACCTGTATTCCCAGCTACTTGGGAGGCTGACACAAGAGGCCCAAGAGTTTGAGGTTACTGTAAGCTAGGACTCCATGGCACTCTACCAAGGGCACAGAGTGAGACTCTGTCTCAATAAATAAATAACTGTTGATTTTTATTTTTAAAGTAGCTATTATAAAAAATTTAAATAACCCATTTAGCTCTTATTTGTACATTTGTTTTGCATTTGTATTGGAAAACAGATGTCTAGAAGGAAAATTCCCTTGTAAGAATGGGAATAGGAAGGAAAAAGTATCAAGTAAAGGAAAGATTGGGACATTATGTACACAAGGGCATTAACATAGCAAGAACCTTCTATGTTTAAAACTAGCAAGACTTGAACCAAAGTTGTGTTTGTATGAGAAGAGAAAGAAATAGTTTAAAGGTTCAATTGACAGTGATGATAAAATATTTGCATTTGAACAACAAAATATCTCAACAGGACAAAAACCACAACATATGCCCCACAAATGCAGGATGGATCTAGAAAGAGAAAAAGGTGCTGTGGGAAATAATTAACAAAAGTGGTGTTTTGGAGGTGCATAGCAATGCTGTAGCTGATTGCAAGATGCATAAAGGTGAAGGTATGTAAGAATTCTAATTGCATAATTTCTAAATATAATGCCATACTGTGGTCTCCACTTTAGCTAAGGAGAAGAATAATAAATATGAAAGAGCCTTTGAAAACGAAATGAGAACATACCATAGGGAAGACAAACATGTGAAAGGCTGTAATACTACCAACATGAAGTTGCAATTTTAAACACACCACAAATCCTAGAAATACAATCAAGGGAAAATTGACAACAAAAAGAGAGCTGATCACAATCGTGAAAAACACACCAAAAAGCATAATTGTGCATGTTGAAATCACAAAAAGCTGAAAATACAATTCTGGAGAAAATAATTTTTAAAATTCTTTGAAACATATTTAGTTTCAAAGGATTATTGGAGAAACACAAAAACCACAGAACACTTCCTAGGCCCCTCTCCATAACAACATAAGGAACCAAAAACATACATATTTTTGCAAGCATAAACACATGGAAATATTAATGGTAGTTGCATGGGTGTGGCAGTGATGTACAGACCAACTATATTTATAAAATGATAGGCCAAAAAGGAAAATATATAAGCACATCACTATGGTTTGTCCTTGTGTGTACTAACTTTATAACTATGGTCATTTGAGATACTGAGATTAAAAGAAAAACAAAAAAACCTAGATCTTTTGAGGAGATTGATCAAATATCACAATGTGTCACCACCAATATGTAGCTGCTCAAAAATTAAGATCTCAAGAAATTTTGTCTTTCACAAACACAGATGTACAAAAAGGACATCTCTTCACTTACTTAGTAAGTTTTAATGATTTTAGGCACATGTACAAAGCTCATATACATAGAGAGTGGTGAGATGACAGACATACTTTTACGAGGTCAAATTCACAAAATATGCATAAAGTGTGTTAAACTCTGCAAGCATCTCTACATAATTTATATCTCAAGTGTTGGAACTGATGCAAAGATAAAATACATAGCATAAAGGATGATAAAAAATAATGCTGACGGTTTAAAGTAGCAGGGGAAAAACACTTAAAATTCCAACCCCCACTGAGGAAACTAAAAAGAAATATGACGTATGAAGAAGTGTATTATAGGTGTTGATGATGGACAATTGCCCAAGTGGAGTGCATAAGAGTTGGCTGATTTTCAAAGACACTAATTATATTTTGAAGTCTTACATCACAATAAATAACTCCTATTTTTTTTTTTTTTTTTTTTTTTTGTAGAGACAGAGTCTCACTTTATCGCCCTGGGTAGAGTGTCGTGGCGTCACACTGCTCACAGCAACCTCCTGCTCTTGGGCTTAAGCGATTCTCTTGCCTCAGCCTCCCTAGTAGCTGGGACTACAGGCGCCCGCCACAGCGCCCGGCTATTTTTTTGTTTTGCAGTTCGGCCGAGGCCGGGATTGAACCCGCCACCTTCGGTATATGGGGCCGGCGCCCTACTCGCTGAGCCACAGGAGC